>VWPU01018097.1:0-26718 GCA_013398955.1 Callaeas wilsoni | reverse complement strand
TAGGACGGGGACAAGGACGGGGACAAGGACGGGGACAAGGACGGGGACAAGGACGGGGACAAGGACGGGGACAAGGACGGGGACAAGGACGGGGACAAGGACGGGGACAGGAAATCCTCTGTTTTTTTAATGTGGGTCCTTGTAGCACATAAGTAAATCCTGAGTATGGAAACCAGAATTGCTCCATGACCAAAGTCGCTCAACGGAACCTTCATTCCTAAATCTTGTACAAACACTGGCAGATTTGTCTACATTGAGTGCCACATGCCACAGACATCCTTTTAACAGTCCATACACTGCCCTGGGTGTTTCTGTAAGAGCTGGATGTAGTCAAGTTCTACACATAGGCTACGATAATTCAAGTGCTTGTGGCCATACCTCAGGAAGATCTATCACATGAAACAATACAAAATATGCAAAAGATTAAAACAAATAATTTAATTGAGCCCACTTAAACAGTGGACATGGATATCTGAGATTTAGCAGCACATTTATATAACATCTAAGAGAGTAACAACACCATCTTCTCACACTTCAACCTATACTGATGTCAGAACAACCTGAAACTGAGAACATTCACCATCAGATTTTAGATTCATGCCTCTAACACATCTATCGGCTCACATGCAAAATATTTTTCACCCTTCTCTTCTCACCCCTCCATACACTTATTGACTTTATTCTGGTACCGTTCACCCCTGCTCTTGTTCTGGCTGAGGGGGGACGATATTTGTTTTGCCATCCATTACTTCTCACATCTCATGGGTCTAACTCTTGTACACAATACCCAAAATACAACTGTATACACAGAAAAAGGCAGCCAAAGATCAAAGATTTGATCTTTTATTTCTTCTTTCATACTCAGCCTTTTTGTTTACTAATCTATTTGTGTCTTCTGGTCATTAATATTTTACTTTGTATTCTTCACCTCCTGCTATCTCCCATACAACCTCTGATTCCAGAGAGTTTAAGCATATAGTGAAAGCTGGTGTCTCAACTTCCTTCTCCTCTTCCTCTATTAAAAACAGAAAGCCTCATCCAAACAAACAAACAAACAAAGAAACCTGAAAACCACATCTGCTCCACGAAGCACTCCAGATGCAATGCCTATTGGCCATGCTGCAATTGTTCTGTGCCACTGCTCATGCCTCTGTAGAGGCTGACATGCTTCAGGGCAGAAATTCCTTTGTCTGGCACATCTACCTTTTGTGAATCGAAGTGTACCCTTGGAGGTGAACACAGGGCACTTCGATGCAGGTTTTAAAACAAACAAATAAAACCACACAGACGCAAACAAAAATTCCCCAACTCTACAAACCAGGTCATCAGTATAGATGCAAATTAAAGCCTCGGCTCTGGCAAATAAAATTGAAAGCTTCCCCTACACTGGAGAAATTTCAGATAGGCAAAGGCTATTTATATTCACGAAATCCAACAAAATTGAGGGGTAAGAGGCAGTTTACAAGATTTGAGGGGAAAAGAGATTGAGTTTCAATCCAAATGTCCCCAAATTTTGAAGGAGTTCAACTCTAGATCTGTCCCTTGTATTCCGTGGTAACTCCAGTGCATATAGTTTCCTCATTGTTTTTTTTCTGTACAGAATGCACAAGTAATCGAGTCCATCTGCAAGAGAGAACTTTAATTTCATTCTTTAGCATTTAAAATAGATTTGGACTCCAGGTGGGATTTTAAAAGAGGCAATATTTAAAAATTAGCATATTTACCATAATCATTTTAAAGCAATTTGCATCCATCTTACAGGTTACACACACGCTAATGTCCACCCATGTGGACACATCACTGCACTAAAGAAAGAAAAACTGCATGTGTCTGAAGAGTAGTAGGCAGCTTTGATAGACAAGTGCTGCAAGGGCAATGGGGCTACTTAATAAACAGTAGCTAAAAAGACAAGCTGGTAGAAGCAGCTGGACTGTAGCACTGCATGCCAGCACAGTTTGATCTTTTTCATTCCATTAGAGGTAAAAACCATGGCCCTCAAGAACCTAGAAACAGAGGCTGGAAAACAAATCCACGGCTTTGCTTTTTGCCTTCCTGAGAGAATTTTGTTCTACTTTAACAAACAGAAATCCAGCAAGAAAAAGGCAGCTGAAAATACACTTTTTGATAAATTTATTCACAAGATGAAATAGTACATTAAAAAAATATTTTATTTAATTTAATGAAAAAGTAGTCATCTTTTTGATAGGTGATAATTAACCATTATTGTCATAAACAGAAAAGAAAGATGTACTTATGTAGATTTAACTGAGCATTGTGTTAATCACACTGCAGTGACTCAAAACACAAAACCAAAGCAGAGAAGTTTCTTATACGAAGTATTCCTTTTGCCAAGAAAAATACAGTCTTAATATTTCTGAAAGCCAACTCACAATCCCATAAATAAACCTTTGATTCAGTTTTACCCAATCCATTTTGATTGAGTTTCACAGCCAGATAGGAGCTGCTCAATTGTCATGATGACAAATTTAAATAATTTACACTTACGTTGAATACTAAGGCTTAAAACTTCTCTGCATGAACAATTTCAGGAACTTGGGAGCAATCCTCCAAGTATCCCAGGCTTCAAGTTAGATAAAACTGCGTGTTGTTAAACGTCTGTCTTAGCAACAGATAAGGCACAGACCTTGAGCTCTACTCAGTCGAAACATTACAATTAAAGTGGTGAGAAACAACAAAGAGGAGGAGAGTTTGTCCAAAGCACTCAGGACACTGCTAGGGTGGGGAGTAGCTAGCACATCTGTATGTTTGCCCTCCCAGCAGGAAAAATATGCAGTTTACCTCTTCAAAAGCGCAGTAGCCACATTTTAACCACCATATACATTGCTTTCTTCTGAGTGGCAGCCGAGACTTCCCACGAAGCAATTAAGTCCAAGAGTAAGGATCACCGATCAGGTAAAACCTTTCGCATATAGCATTTCTGATTAAACATTGTTAACACAGAAAATGTATGGGCTCAGCTGTACTGCTGTAGGCAGTGTGAAGAAAAATAAAATTTAGGCCTAAAGATATTCCAGGTCCTCAAATGCATAGCTTAATTTTTTTTTTTAAAGATGCATTTTCCCACTTTTCTCCAAGTACGTGAATACAATTGCTACATACCTTTCATAATGCAAAAGAGGCTGTGAAGGACTTAAATACTGTACATAAATGCCTTTGAGTGGGTGCACTAGCATGGCTGATCCTATAGAAGTCTATAAATTAATTTACAGGCCTTCAGGAGCCCAATAATGGCTCCAATTCAGCAGTCATATGATTAATATCACCAATCCACTACTAGATTTTATTTCCATCCTATTTAGAGGAAATATACAAGCCAATCTGACCCAGTTCAGTCTTGCTTGAAACCTCCAGAGAATTATGCATAGATCTCTATGACATGAAAAAAACTAATTTAAAAACAGATTAACATGCAAATCTGGTTTGAATTATTCACTTTACAGCATTTATATTTTTCAAAAAAAGTTGGGCAACACATAGACTGTGCTTAGAAAAGGGCCTGCATGTCTGCATTGCTGCATCTCAGAAACAACTACTGTAACATTTCCAATTTTCTTAAACTGAATGATGTATGAAAATCATACAAAAATTGTGGCAGACGGATTTTTCCCCAAGGGCAGTGCCCCGTTAAATAAAGGAAATAAGAGAATAAAAAATTTGGACTGAATACCTCATTCTGGAAGTAGAACAGTGGTAGTTTGGCCTATAGGGACACAACCCTAATGACTTTAGGAACTCACTGTGAACACTGCAGTCTAGTCACTTAAAGGCAGTGGAAGAGTATTCAGTCAGTTAACATGTGCAACCAAAAGGAGCACAAAGCCACAAAAAGGAAGTGGAAAACGTGATTTTAAAATAATCCAAAATCATGATCTCTATCAGCCTAAGTAAGTCTTAGTCTTTCTAAGATAGCCTACTCGGTCCATATGAGACACTGAACAAGTTACAGTTAAAATTAAGGGGTTTGGGGATAAAAGATTATTGAATAGATAAAATTATTATCAACTACAGCTGTGTGAATATTCTTTCCAAATTCTTAGCCCTCCCCCAATATCTAACAGCAAAAAAATCTAATTTAAGTACATAAATACATACATTTGGTGAGGAACGGTTCTCCATCAATCTGTTGGTTGCCATCACTCTTTCTCCATCTTCAGTCTTGAAGGTGGTTCTGGACACCAAGACACCCAAATCCGATGTCTACTGCCACCCAAATCACACAGAAAATCAAGTCTCTGTGTGTGTACATACATATTTGTAAATACATACTTAAACACACATATCCACATACCCCCCACGTAAATATTTGTGTATAAACATACATAGGTGGCAGATATACATGCGTGTAAATGTCTGTATATGCGGATATGTAAATGCATATCTGTACATGTAAATGTCTATATATGTATACACACACAGAGAAAATTCGTATGAGAATATAGAGCAAATAGAATTACCTGACAGGCTGAGGGTGACAGTGCTGTGTATATTCCAGATGCTGAATATATAAATTAAAATACTAGAAATCAAAAAGGAGCTCACCGATATTTTGTCCACTATTTCATTGCCATTGACACAAACATAGGAGAAAACAGTCCCAGCCACCACCAAGCATTGTCCTGTTCTTGTTTTTTCAACTTCTTTTCTCTCTGGACACTTGAGAGAATCTTAACAGCAACTTAACAGTGACTGCCTGGAAAGAAGCAGGCAGTGAAAACCAGACCTTTGCTGAGATGGCTTTAACAATTTGTGCAAATGCTACGCGAGAGTTGGTTGTGGTCTTCTCACTCTATACCCGAAAATCAGCAGCCCCTGTGTATTGCACCCTGAAAGCACAATACATTTGATTACTGAAACTGCAGACACTGACAAAATCCCAGAACTTGAGAATGGTGACTCTGAAAAAAGGATCACAGAATTGATGCCTGTCTCAAACCAGAATATTTTTCAGAAAAAGACACTTCCTTTGCTTCCTCAAGGACAGTTAATGAAATGACCCTACATTGTCTGAAACATAACCAAGTACTGCTCCCCCAAGCTGTCAAAATATGAGAATAGAGATGTTCTCATTGAAACTAAAAACCTTGGCTGAAGGGAATGAAGCACCAGGAAAATAAAGACGGCACATCTTTAGGTGCCATCTAAACAGGCTTTGCCAGACAGAAAGCCACTACTAGCACTCATCACAGCTTGCATGAGTAGCTCAGATCAGGTGAAGCTGAACCAAGGGAAGGCTAAAGAAAATGTGCTGGCAGGTCACAGCTTCTTTGCTCAAGTGTTCTTGACCAAAGGTGCATCCACAGAGTTGGTTAAACTGGTTAGAGACTGAGCTGTGCAGTATTTCTTTTGATTCAGGATGCCAACACAGTCTTAGCTATCATTCTCCATAGATGCCACAGCCACTTCCAATTGGCTAGAGGATAATAAACTAACGATGAGGCATCATGAGTAATTAGGATTGCTTTTGCAATGTACAGGAGTCAAACTTAGCACACCCAGTACAACCAGTGAAAGGCTTCTCTAGAACCGATCTGACTGCTCACCTAATATAAGGTGGCTACATGGAACTGGATCAAACCCCATTGCTCATCTTCTTTCCAAGCTGTGCATCACACCAAAAGACTGAAGACCAAGCGGCATTTTCTGGAAATAGTCAAACTTCAGATAGTCAAATTTCAAATTCTTTGTATTTTATTTTCTCTGTCAACCTTTAAATTTAAGTATCAAAATCACTACAGTGAGCCTTGCTGAAGTGAAAGAGAGTAAAGGTTTATTTTAAATCTATTTGTTGCAGAGCTAAAGTGGTGAATTTAGGATGGAATGCTTTTATAGAGACGTTGAATTAATGGAAAGGCAAGGGAGCATGGGGAGTGACCTTATCCTTGGAGCTTTTGGGAGCCTCGGAGCCGCAGAGCACAGCCTGGCAGTCCACAGAGGATCAGAGGAGGGCTGCGTTGCAAGCTGCCAGGAAAAACAGGGAACTTGCAGCAGCCCACGGGAACTTCATCCCTGCCTCCGAGCACAGAGGGACTCGCTGCGTGGCCGTGAGCAATCCCCGAGGTATTAAATGTTTAGCTGTGAGCAATCCCCCAGGTGTTAAATCCTCGAGTTGGGCAACCTCGCATGTTTCTGACAGACCAAAGCGGCCTGAAAACAGAAACAGACTCCAAGAATGAACACTGCCACACGCACAAAAAGTTTAGAGTTCTGATAAATGCCACTGCAGGCATGCAAACCCAAACAGGTATTAATTACTTATTTTGTCATGTTTAAGTGTATCTAGTGGAAACCCAGTGTTGTGAAAGTAGGAACAATTAAGAGTGCAGGTGATTTCCAAAGATATGTCTGCCAAAGGCCCACACATTTTTCCTAAGTCCTTGTTTATATATTAGCTGCATACATTTCCAAAATGATAATGCCTACACTAAAATATTAATTACCTGAATAGACTTGAGCCACATACTGAGTAATTTATCTGCTAGAGCAATTATATATCTAATACCTTTATTAGTCTAGTGAAATGAGTTCCAAGTCAAAGACTGAAATTCTTTATCTTGTCTGAAATATACAAAGCCAAAATGGAATGTCCTATTAATATTAAAAGACAGCTACTAGTAAAAGTCAGATAGTTCAAAGTTAAGTAGAATGATCTGTTGTCCCCAAGCACTGATACACATATTCCCAGTAACATCTAAGAACCTATCTGTTCTAACCTCCACTGAGCAGTATTGTTGCTAATTGAACATGGAGAGTGGGTTTGTTCCAGCTGATGTGTTCATTTCTTCTAAGAACACCCTATGGAATATCAAATGTACTAAATATAGCTGTCAGCATTAAAAGCCTGCAACTGGAAAGTGCTATTAAAGAGCTAAGTGTACTTCGCTTGGCATTATAAAGCCAAAGCCCTCTTTAAAGATACATCATGTTATTAGAGACTATTCACATTAATGCAAAAATCATCATTCTTAATATATTTTACAAGACATGTCTAGGCTACTTGCAGGCTCAAGAGTTCCTCAATTTCTCCCACATTTACTGGTAATTACATAAATGAATCAATAGTGTTTCAAAGAGGACAAAGAGAGAACTGTAGCAAATCCACACGCTTACTTTCCACTGCAAACTAGCTGTGTCCACGTGAAGCTTCAAAAGCAGAAATGATACAACACCTGTAAATGTTTGCCAGCTTCTTATGCTATTGTATTTACCGCTGCAGTGTCTAGGTGCTATAAATTTTCAAATTATTACAAGTTTTTTAGGAAACACAGAGATTCCTAGGAAAGCCTCTGCTAAGAAATTAGTGGAGGGTATTTCCCTTCCTCAATGTAAATAGGACTCATGGTGGGAAGAAAATAATGCAGAAATGGAAGCACGAGAGAATCTAGAAATAGCTAAGCCTGAGGGACAGTTTGCTAAAATCTCAAGCATTGTCCCTATGGTGTAAGAAAAATTCCTAATTACTTTCAGAGAATTCTTTGCTTCTACCTTTACAACTCCATCCAAATTAACAGCACCCGAGTGATAACGTTTGAGAGCAAAATTAAACGCGTAGCTGGTACATTGGTCTCTGTCAGAGAAGGCTCAGAAACATGGTGGAGTCTTCATTCATTTAAGAATACTATAGTTAAGCATCCCTAGTAAAAGTAATAATGTAGAATACTTCAGGCGAATTATATTCATTTACCACAACCCCTACTACATACTCCTTGGTCCTAAAACATGCAAGACTCATTTCAAAGACATGATTTCAAGCAACATGTTGTTAAGCACTGCAAACAATTTGTGCATCTCCCTTAACTGCACCCTCCCTTCCAGTTTGTGGGAATTCATATAATTTCAACCATTTTATTTCTACCCTACATAGTGCACTGAGATCACTATCTTATTCTAAAAGTAACTCCAATTAAACACAAGCTGTGCATCCAGAAAATTAGCCCCTCCCCCTCAACAACCCTTTAATGAACAACAGGCAATCTTATCTTAAGTAATAGGATAGCTACTCAAATTAGAGAGTAAAATTAGCCCTGGTATAAAACAACATATAGGTTGTGGTCAACAGTCTAAATTCAAATACAGGCTGCATAACCCTGAGGAGTCTCAATTCCAACAAGCCAGAGAGATAAATAAATTAATAGATCACCTATTATAAATCAGTAACAAGAACCTCTCAGAAAATAATATTTTTGTCTCTATACTAATTGGGTCAGTTTAAAATACCATGAGCACCACAGAACACTAATGTCTTTTCTAGAGTTCAGAATACTGTTTGGCAGAACACTACTACAAAATCCACTAATTCTGGCCTTTGCCATAGTAACAGAAACATTCACGTTAATAATGTCAGCATGGTCTAAAAGTGAAAACATACCCGTAGCAAAACACAGCAAACAGAGAAGAAAAACTAATTTTTTCCCTAGATAAAGCCTGTGTGATATTCATGTCTGAAGTTAAATACCAGTACTGTTCTTCCAACGAAGACTGATCCAAGAAAATAATAATAATAATAAATCAATTGGAAGAAAGAAGGAGCACTACAAAAGCATAAAACTACTATCCAGAGAAGATTTCTCCATAGTTTACTCTGCAAAGCACACATTATTAGAGCCAAATCCCATAGGTCTTGTTTTTGTCAAAGTTCCCACCAAGTTCAGAAGCCATTTTGCCTACTTTTTCCTCATCCAGGAAAGATAAATGCAATCTTTTTGTGACACACAGCAGAACCCTCTTATGTAGCTCATCGTCTCTTTATTATTGCTGCCTGTCAGAGAGCAGTGACTTTTGTATGGCCGTGATTTTCCCATTGCAAGCACTCACTGAGGAATAGTCAAACTCTGATTAGATATTACAAAACCTTCTCAGAAGGCTTTCTGAACCACAGCCAGCGGGATTCCCTGCAGCATTAAGGCCAGTCTTGCTCCCACTACAGTCTGTGGGACTTTTGCCAAGGATGTAAGTGGCATTATGACTGGTCTCCAACAGCAGATATTACCCATCACTCTCAAGACTTGATTAAAGACCTACCCACCTGCAAATATATAATAAATAAAGAGCTTAATTGCATAATTAATTACAAGGCTTTTTAATCCACAATAGACAACACCATAGGTTTTAGGTAGCCCACATAAAGCAAACAATTCATTAGATCAGTATTTGCTCCGTATCAGTTTACAGGAAGATTGCAGAGGGATTCATTCGAAGGACACATATTTTCAAGAACCAGAGAACACAACAGGAAGAAATAAAGTGAAATCAAAAGAATACCACTACAGCCTACACCTACAGGCAGAAATAATTTCATACTGTGTACACAGCCTTCCAGCAAAGGGTTTTTTTAACAATATATGCACGATGGGCAGTGATTTTGAATAGTAAGTGCAGTGCTGCTACTAGACTTTTCTTTTTCCAAGGCACCAGGCAGAGATGTAGCAGTGTACACAAGCGGGGTGTAAAGTCAATGGGATTACATTTTCCTAATTATTTTCTGCTTGAGGTTTACATCACATACACAAAATGAGATCAGCCGGGACTTGCCTCTCTAACAAATCACTCAGACTTAAACATTGCTCAGATAAACAAAAGGGGGGGGCAAGGCTGAGAAAAGGCAGAGAAGTGCTTCTTCAGTCACAGTTGCAAGGAACAAAAACCTGGAGGGGGAAAAAAGCTGTTGGACCGCCACCAAATCTCCCCCCACTAGAGACAAGAGCCCATCTGCTGAGCTCTGCAACTTAGCTTTAACTACCATTCAGCTCGCGTCTCTGCAGAGATCAATCTACAGAGCTGGCAGATGGACCCCTGCTTCCCTGAGTCGCTGTGTTATTTGTTTAATAAATTTAATTAATATCCATACTGCACTGGATTGCTCCCAGAAAGGGGGCTGCAGCTCTCTCTTTCCCCGATAGCAACATGATGAGTGATTTCCCAGAAAAGACCAGATAACAGTACCCCCAGGCCATTGAAAAATTAAAAGTGCCATGTGCTTACATTACTTCGCATGTATTAATTTTTGCGCTGCACTAATTTGTTCTTGAAGCCTATTTTAACTTCATAAAAGTATGGGATTTTGAGAAAGTCATAATTCATTTTGGTTTATATCAGTTACAAAATTAATTGGAAAGGAAAAAAGCATCAAATCTAATTGGATTTCCAAAAATTTTATCTATTTGCAAGAAAGAAGCAAATTGTTAATGAGAGTGTCTCCTCAGGCAATATATATTGTCACAGTTTCTGCCAACAAGTTATAGGCATTCAGGGTCATGTTGGACATGCTTTCCTTTAATGCTTAGGAACACACTTCTTTTAACCAGTAGAGACATATTCAGCCCACATAAAATAATTTTTAAAAGTATGAGGATGAAAGAAAATAAAACTACTAACAAATTTTTAAAGCAAAAAGCATAACAAAACACATGCTCTGATATTCCAGGAGCTAGAGGAAGCATAAAACATGCACAACAGTTGAGAACAAAAATGTTATTTGTCTGCATTATTAGCATTTTTGTATGTAAAAACTTTGCATTCAAAGTTTTTAATTTTTCATCCTAAAAATGAAATTGAGTCATAATTAAGAAAATTATTTCAGTCAAGCCTATTTAACTCCTAGAGTTGTGTTAAATTGATACACTTCTCTTTGGGCCCCATTTCCTTATTAACTCACCTTGTGGCTGGAATATTTCACCCCGGTGCTGAGGAGCTCAGCTCCAACAGCAGGTGTCCTAGGGGACAGTCCAGGCTTGCCAACGTTATCTCCAGCATCTAACCTTTCCTAACACCTTTTTCCAGAAGTAGCCGTGGCAGGGAAGGTTAAGCACACCTAAACACTTCTCTCTGCCTCTGGGGAGGGTGGGGAGGGTGAGGGGTACCCAGCCCTCGGGTCAGCCAGCACACCTGCTCCTGGGACCAGCCCTCCAGTCCTTTCCATCTGAAGTCAGCTTTATTTATTCAGATGATGAGGTTCAGCAGGAGGCCTTTGCTAGTTTAGGTGATTATGAGTGAAGCAGGTTAAGCAAAAACACGACACAATTCTGCACACAAATCCGAAGAGGCATTTGACAGCTTCAGTCAACCACCACTCTGTCCCTGCTTCCTGGTAGCCTATCCCTACACATTAACCTTTTCCACCACTGCTGCCATTTTCATAGTGAATGGCTAACCTTACCTTCAGAAAGCAACACAGAACAGCAGTGACCGTGGGGGTTCTGTCACCATCAAAGACAGCAGCGAGAAAAGTCGGGAAATAAGGGCTGGTACACTTCAGTGGTGCTCAAAAAGCAATTACCTTCTATCTCCAGAATGAAATTCACTTGTTGAGAGAGGATCCAGGAAGGCAGCCCTGCACGGAAGGGAGAACAAGTGAAAACACCTACTAAACCCAGCTGAAGACTCCTCTGTGAACTCTGGCAATGCAGTTGCAGCTCCTAGAGAAGTGGAGGCAGGACCAGCCACAGGACACAGAGCTTGGCAGTGTCCCCATCCACAAAAGCAGGAGTCACAGCAAAAAAAGAGGTGCTAGAGAATTAGAACTGTTCCAAGGATAACTTTGGGGAATTCTTTTCCTTACGGACCTCACTGAGAGTTTCAAAGAGGTGTTTAATACAAAAATAACTTGTACAACTCAAAAAAGGTTGGCACATGTGTCAATACTTTTTTTTTTACAGTGCTGAGGCATCTGACTGAGTTCTGAAAGAAATGAAGAGTTTCCTCTTGAGTATAATATCTTAATCTTTTCTCTCATACCTCTAACTTTGTAAAAAATTTACAAAGTCAAATGACAAGCAAATGACTGGCTACCAAATATTTACACAGCAGCTTTTAATAATTAACAATCTTGTAATTTTTATGAAACTGTTATTTATCAATGCTGTTCTGCAAGCTGGAAAACTGAGCCAGCAGCTTGCTACACTCACCCCCTCCTTAAGGTCAGTGGTACAGTCAAGAGCAGAGCCCTGGAAAAGATCATAGTGAGTAGTTGGAGTCTTGAATATAGTGAAAATCAAAAATAAGGCAAGCATTTTTAACAGAATCTACTTTTCAGAGAGATGGAAAGCAGGAAGTACTACAGAGCAAGTCATCAACACCGTATATTCTACTAATTTCATGAACTTCAAAACCAGGTATTTTGCGTACGCAGCGTCGCATCGCTCAGAGTAACTGCCAGCCTTGCACAGAGGCAGGTTTAGCGTCCCCAGACATGGAAACCCTCCCTACAGCCACAAAGCAGTCATTGCACGCTGTTAGTCAAAACTTCATGCACCTCAGCCCTGACTGGTGAAAGCCCGCGGAGTGAGGGCACAGTCTGTGCTTTGTGCAGAGGACACCAGTGGCTCCCTTGCCAGGAAGTGCTGGGAGCGCAGCCCCTGTCTGCTGAGAGAGACACGCGATGGACTCCCCATTCCCATAGGCTGTCAATGCCTCGCCACTTGTGACTTGACTTGGAAGAGAAGTTTCCAGCTCCGTTTTTCACTGCCTTGGCAACCTCATTTCCTCACTATGATTCAGTTTTGTTTGCCAAAGGGAGGCTGGTCATTTGTTCTCTCATCATACTGAGCTGCCTTGATATGATTAACTTCTTTTTTTTTAAGCCTCATTTCTCCCTCCATAACATTTTTTGTAAATTGTTATTTATCATCCTCTAAAGCTGAAATGAAAAATGTATTGAATGATTTCAATATTTTGTTTCCCAAAATAAAATTAGAGTAAATTTTAAAACACTGCAATGAAAAGGGGAAGAAGAAAACTTTCTGTTTGAGGGAAAATTCTGATTGTGACCATATGACTTTTCTTTTGGAAGGGATAGGATCCTTATGGAGAGGGATTTACATTTTTTTGGTTTTGTCAACATCTCCCTGAAAACTATCAACAAATCAGCAGTAAGGGTTTACTTGTAAAAAAAAAAGTCAGAACTTTCAGTTGTCAGGCCTTTCAGACATCTGAAAAGGAAATTAATCTTAGTGCAACATAAAGATCGATATTCTTTAAATAAGAATCATGCAGTTATATCCAGGACAAACAGATTTCTTGATCCAAATTCTGCTTGCTTTCGTAGCAGTGCTAATTTTCACAACCCACCACATACTCATAATGGTATATGAGTTAATCAGACTACATCTGCCTAAATTTATTTTCACGTTCTCAATGATATGTTATTAATTGAAAGACTAATTCATCTGACAGCCATTAAAGACACACAATAACATTATTCATATTCCCCTGTGAAGTTATATGCACGTAAAATATTGAAGTAAGCACAGAAAAGCAGTCACCTATATAACAGATATACTCTAAAACCCACATGAGCTATTTATAAGACAGCAAGAGATAAATCTCTTTAACAGATTTATATGTGACCTTAGGTTTTTTTTCCCTGACAAAAATTCAATGTGCTATTACATGCAGGAGTGCACAGTCCTTTCCAAGTTGTTTTCCTTTGCAGATCTTGAAACGCTAAAATGATAAGAAAAGTAGAGTTACTGTTAAAAAGATGGAGCACATGCTGAAAAATTAAAGAAAGTATAGCTAATGTGATTCTTCTATATAAAGCAAGCATGCAAGCCTAAAGCCTACCAGATGACTTACATCAATAGGCACTGCATTTTTCCTGTGAAAATTTGCCTTAAATGAGCAAATGTAAGGCAAATTTACCTTTCATGAGCTATACAGACTAACGAGGAGGTATTATCTTCTTGGATTGTAATGCACGAGTAAAAATTTATTTGTGAAATAAATGGATAACACCCTTAACCTCCCCCGTGCCTTTTCCCAAATCAGTCAGAAGCTGAATTAATAATGCAGCTTCCAGAACAGCGAGAAAAGTCCTTTTCTTTCAGTATATCCATGATGTTACAGTTTTTATGTTTTGTTGCTTAGTTGGGCTTTGTGTGTGTGTGTGTTTGTTGGCTTTTCAAGTATTTTTCTTTATTTTTACAATTTCCAAGTCAACAGAGGATTTCAAGTTATCTGTAACGTCATTCATCTGTTACTAAAACCTTATCCAAGTTTAATGATAAATTTCAGTCAAGTGAAGAAATGCTCTCAGTGCTTATCATTTACTGCATTAATGTATGTATTTTAAAAACCCACAGCATACTATTCCCCCACGCCTGATTCCTGGGCAAAGTCAATAAGAAAGATCATAAGAGGAGCAACTGCAAAGGCTTCGGGTCATTGTGCACTTAAATAAAGACAGGCAGAAATCTGTGGGTCAGATTTGGGAGAAAATATGCAGCACTTCAGAACATAATCCAGCAGCCCTTTCCTCTCCTTTGATCTCACTTTGAGTGGATCACCTGGAAGATGATCTCTAAGAGCTGCCTCTCCTCAATCACCTGATGCTACCAGCTGCTAGAGGAATAGGTCCCATCGTTACCACCTCTGAGTACATCTTTTATTTAGTTACTCTTTTGGACAGCACTGCTAAACCAAGGAATGTTTTCCACAGGCTCACGTAACACTGCTAATCTAAGGTCAATCACCAATTCAAATAAAATAGCTAATGGAAGAACTTGCCAAGAAAAGGAAGCTCTGTCTATCCTTAGGGCAGGGAGGCATCACCAGCATGAAGGGTTAGTAAAGTATGAGTTCGAGAAAGCAACTGAAGCTTCAAGCTGATCTCTCACCACACTATTAAAGATAAAGAATTCATTTCTTTCTCCAAAAAAGAAAAATAAAGGAGAACTTCTAATACCCAGACACTGCAATTACTATATGATAACTGACAAACCTAATGGGTATGCTTTGACAAGATGACAAATATCTATTGATTTTTATTTAAAATATCAGTTAGAAATTCTTTAGATGTATCTTCCAGTGACAAATGGAGTTTTCAGAGATCAGAAATCATGGCAAAATGGATGAAATTCCTTTGTGTGGGTTTCTGGAGACCAGCTACTTAATTCTACCAAAATCAAATGAAAAATAGCTAAAATTAAAAGCCTTAAAAGCCTGAGGAGGGTCCTTTGAGGACATGCTCAAGCAACAAGGCATCCAAGGCTGACTTGGAACTCTGTCACTTGGAGATCTGCTGAGCAGCAGTGGACACTTAATTACATATTCAGAAGGGAATACATTACCTTAACTGCCTCAGTCACATAACAAGTGTGAGGAAAGAAGCCAGTAAGAGCAATATTACTTTTATTAAATAAAACTCCTAGATGTTGTTGACCTCAATTCTTTTTAGACTCGGATTCACTCCAGGTTAGACTTACCAATAAAGGGAGGAAAGAAAAGGTGGGAAAGAGAAGAAAAATCAATCCCATGTTCCAAAAGCTCCACACAGAGGCTGTAACTAGAAGTGAATAACCTGGAGCATCTGCAATAGTCATTGACAGTTAATTTCTAGAACAGATATCAAGGAAAACTTTCACTGAGGCCCAGTGAGTGGGCATCACACCACCTGGGAGATGAATCATCATTTATAGAACTCAAGTGCACTTAATAAGGATGAGCTCATTCTAATAATGCAATCTGACAGGCTGACATTCCCTATTACTGACTTTTGAGGTCACTCAGTGAATTTTTGCACAACTGGGTTTTCTCTTCCATGGTCTACTGATATATTGAGTACAAAACCTCTACGAGAAACTGACTTCTACTCCTGGTGTACCTGAATGACACCAATGGTGCTAAGTGACCAAAAACTGTAGAAAAAGCTTCAGAAAGCACATATTCCAAGAAACTATTGTGTGGGAAAGCATCCTAATTTACGACTTTTAGGAAGACAAGGTAGTATCAAAGTGCCCAAACAGAATACAAGATTTCCAAATTCTTTTGTGTCACAACCAGAAAAAGAACCCATGCAGCATTGTTGATAGGCAAATATGATTCTGTGGCATTCTTTTAATTCATCCTCCTATCTGCAGATTATTCAAGCAGTTAATGCTGCCAGAAGGCCTTCAATTAAACCTAGAAACTATGAAAAACTTGTCATCATGGTGCCAAGAAAACAATGCCCCACATTTTAGGCCCGTGCATGACATCTGAATCTAACTCCAACAGCAGAGCACCTCAAACATTTGGAAATCCAGCTGCGCTTCAGCTAAGCCTAAATTTTACCGAAGTATCTAAAAGAAGTTTAAAAATGTTGAGGTGTAACTAACTGCAGCTAATTGTTGCATGCCACTGATGCTGGAAGAAAAAAGTCACATCTATGCTTCAGTGAGTCAGTGGTGCAGTGGAAGGAGGAAACATCCTTCATGTGTGTAGGGGATGGATATTACACATGCAGGAGAGAATGTAAACAGAAGGTCTAAAGGCCACCAGGGAAAAGCTTTTTTTGAAGTTCTGTTGAGTAATTTACCCCACAATGTTTGGTGTGAGTTAACACTACTCAAAAAATCTGAAGCTAGTGCAAAAGAATTTCAGTCTGGACCGTTTCAGGTCCCTAGTGATCTTGCACAATTTTTGAAGTCAGTGACAAGTCATAAAATTCCACATATACTTAAGAACTCAGAGAACACCATCACAACCCACTGTGTTAACTACACGAAAAAAATTGGTAATTTTACGTAAAGAAACTGATGCTTAAAATGGGTTTATTACAAACATTTTTTATATGACTAGGTTTCTTTGTTCACAGTTCATGCTTACAAGGACTTCTTCATCAGTTATTTAGGACTAGAGCTCAAACAGAAGAAATACTGCAGAAGTAGAACTGACAATGGATTTCTAAGCTGCCAGCCAGGTGGTTATTAAAGACTGCAAATCAACATGCCTCAACTTACCCTCTGCTGTAGTAAGAGGTCTTCAACTGCCCACTCAGCCACACTCCATTCTCCCTACTTATTTCTTATTACGAGGAAAACCTTGGTTTTTCTCCATCAGGTCTAGATTGAGTGATTAGTGGTTGTTTTTATGATTCAGAAGTGTCCATCTGCTCAGAAGGAATTGAGACAGCTATGGTATTTTGTGGAAACCTTCAAAACATCAACATGTGATAACGTTCAGTCACACAAGGAACTGAAATGAATATTTTCTAAAGGAGGGAGACCCAGCAGCACCTCTTCAGCAAATTCCTGCCTTTCTGATCTGAGTCTCTTTTCTTTTGGACAATGATGTTGTGAAGTCTGTTCACAACATTGTCTTCACTGTTGTGAAGACTCCACAGCTTTCCCATGGGATATCTGGCCAAACAGTATCCTGAAACTCAATATGACAACATAAATACTGTCGGTTTAAAAACATAATAATGGGGAGGGAGCTAAAACCATAAGAAAACAGAATAAACCTTTTTACAACAAAGCAAATATCATCACTCTTATTATTTATAAGTGATACAGCATCAGATAAACTGTTTCACATTGCTCAAAATTAATTTCATACTGAATAGCCTAAGTGTTTAATTTCAAAAACTAATCTTCACAAAAGGCATTATGTGATCCACACCACTTTACTCAAACTTACAATAAAACAATATCATCATTCCACGAAACTCAAGTTTTCCCATTTGAAATATTTACACATCATTACTGGGTGATCATTAAATAGTTTATTTGGCAAGAATGAAGTATTTGGATATCTTCTAAATGTTGGATGAAAATTAAACAGTGGACTCCACTAATCTGACCAGTGACTGGGATAGATGAGCAAAGCTAGCTTAAAAAAAAAAAAAAAAAAAAAAAAAATCACTCTTAACGCTCCAGTTTTATTGTTTGGCACTCACCTCACCATCACCCATTTACCATCCGTCATCTCACCTCCAGCTCACAACTCTCATTCCAGAGAAAAAAGCTGTTGTTTTATGCAACAAAGCTGTACAAGTCTTGAGTATATTTGATAATATGCTGGTTTTATCAGGCAGTAACTCTCTAAACTTGGACTACAACAAACAAAGCAGGAAAAAGTAACACTAACCTTCATAAATTCAGCCTAGTTTTGTACAATCTGATGTTTTCTGAGCACCAAGCTTTTCTATTTGTGGAAGTGTCACAAACAATGAAGTGCATTTACTATTTACTCTAAGTTTCTACTTTCCCTTTAAACCAGAGCACTTTCCTGATTTTAGTTGGTGGATATATCCACTTTCATTCAACTGACTCCTTCCTTGAGGTGCCATCTTCCTCACCACTCTGGGACACTGAATTTGATTGTATAGGTCCTGCTGTGCTCTATAAGATGAACCAGAAAAAATACCACAATGTACATTCCCAATAGGCAAAAAAATCAGTCAAAGAAATCCTGAGGTCCCTGAAAAAAAAAGTATAGGGATAGGCTGATATTTTCCCTTCACAGACATGGCCATTCTTGACATTACATCTCTTTTAATGCATTTGCAATGTTTGTCTCTCTGGAACTGTTCCTCTCTTAAATTTAGGATAGAAGAATTTAGAAGTAACTTGGAAGAATCCTAATAATTTAATAATCAAACTTCACTTAAAGGTCAAGAAGTCTTCACTTTATTCTTAGGCCCTTATAAAATACAAAAGAGTTCCCATGCTTTCTTCAGCTTCCTCAGAAAAAGAGTATTTCTAAATCAACACTTTTCTAGCAGTCTCACATAACTCTGGTTCCAAGCACAGGATAAGATTTTCACTTTTAAAAGAAATGGCTTACAGGCTGACTCCTGCTTTAACAAGGATTTTCAACATTATGAACACTGTGAGTGTGTGACAAATGTTCTAGAATGTGCGTGAGTCACTTCCTGGGAGAACTCAATATATTCATTATAAATATCTATTAACTTACTTCAAGGAAACCTTTTCCTCCTTGTGTTTGACTACCACTTCTACACTTAGTGGGGTGCGTTTAGGAGACTCATCCTTAAGAACTGGGGATCCCAAATATGCCTAGGACTCTGGTAATTTCAGACCAAGGGGATATGAAAGCTGTAAGAAGTAGAAACCCTTTAAAGTCACCCAGTTTGATAGGTTTCAAGTACAATTTGAGACCCAATCAGCTTCTGCAGATTGACTGCTGATAAATTACCACCTCTCTGAATAGCAAAGACTGCTGGCTTGTGAAGTTTATTTTTAACTGATAGTTAACTTTAACTTGCAGTTATATTTTAATTTATAGTTATTTAAAATTTAATTACCATCATGTCACTCAAAGCTTTGTACAGGCTTTCTTTTTTAAATGGTAGACATAAATCAGTAAAATAAATTAAATGCCACTGACTGCTACATAGTTATACAGCAAATTAATGAAATCACTCAGGAGTACACAGGTAATATAGGCATAAATAATACTGAATCCAACAAGTGGGGCAAATGTGCTATCAAACCTGTCATGCAGCCGTGAGAGCAGCCAGGGGGTACACCATGAAAGACAGCTATCTCCTCATTTTAAGTGGCAGCATCTACACCAACCTCAGTTAGTAATCCACATCTTAGCAACTCTGCTGCACTTGCCGTGGCTGTTTTCCCCTAGTTTTTCCAGCAGGTCTTTTGATAACTTGCCAGGCTTGTTGTATGTTATATCTCTCTTTATAGCCTGTTTCAATAAATTAAAAATCGCCTCTTGGGCAGGTGCAGCTCCTGTGCAGCCAGGAAGATCTCCATACCTCAAGGCTGAGTTTTGGAAAGCACACATTACTCTGTGAGGACTTCTGGAGGGCTTTTCCTGGAGCTTACTCCCCTTTGTGGCTGCCATTCCCAGCCCCAGTCTGGGTGAAACAACCTTTCCTTGGGGGCGTTCATTCCCCTGACTCCCCGATGCCACTGCTTGCATGCCAAGGGAACCCCCGTATCCTAACTGACACCTCTCCAAGTAACCCCAAAAGCCACAGTACACCGCAATCACGGTCCTGCAAAGCAAAATCCTTCCCGCTAAGTCTCTGCTCATCCAATTCACAAGCTATGTGAAAATATACTGAATTCCAACAGTGACAAATTTCCAGAGGTGCTGGTTTCTGAATAAAATGCATTGCAGCCATTCTGTCCTCTTCTTGTGACACAGGGTCTCTTTTCTGAAGCCCGGGAATATGAACACTGATGTCCTAACGCAGTCCTGAAATGGATATTGCAGCTAATTCCTGACTATGTAAACAGCCTGTCCATTTCCAGGTTGATGGGCTGTTTTTTTCCCCTCCTAAAAATGTTGTGTAGTCCTACTGCTCGCTGTTAAACAGCTTCTGAGTTTCACTGCCGAGGTGCTACGTGTCAGGGGTGGATGAAGTGATCCTTTTATATCAATTAGCAATTACTGTAAAGTGCTTTGGGGTGAAATGCCACAAAGGATTAGAACTTCAAGGGAAGAATAAGCAGCAGGAGCACATGAACTCATAAATGGCATAGATCCTATTTTTTGTAAATTGCCCTAGTAATAAAGAATGAGCAAAAGGTCAGATAAATACAGAAAATGACATATAAGCAGAGTAGTCTCTAAATAGAATATTTTTCAAGCTTTCTCAAGTACCAGTGCGTCTCTAGGCCAATAGCTCCCTCATCTGAGCATCTGTAATATTCAGTAAAACAGTGTTCTCCAGTTTTACCACCCTGTGAGTTAATTTCCTTCCAGACTAACAGAGTGTGAGCTCATAAAATCCATCAGAGGAGAATGAAAATCTCTGTTATATTTAGTAACAAAATGAAATCCAAACCAAATAAACCTCTTTTCTCTTCCCAAGGCATGCACTTGTACTCCCTACACAGATCTAATCCCAGGAAGATTATTGATGGGACAATTTTACATATGAGTGATGAATCTAGACAGAATAAAAACAAAATCCAAACTACATATAAAGGCTGAAACACATCAGTGAAGTAACATCATAATACATATTTGAGCAGCCTTGCAATTTAAGATATTATAGTTTCTAAAGAAAACTCATATCTTATTCCTGCATTTTCATATCATAACAAACAATCTTGCATTAGCTTTAGGAGACAAATTACAGTATTTTGTCCAAAAGACATAAAATGATACCAAGAAAATTGATCACTGATGAAAATAAGTTTGTTCTGCCACCAATACATCAGATCTACATTTCATTTAATAACAGCAAAAAGCTGAAGTGAAAAAACTTTTTCTTCTCATACCTGGAATTTAAAAGCCATGGAAATTAAGAATCATCTGACTAAAAGTTGACAAGGAAAGCAGGAAAAAGCATATCTAGCAAAGACACAGCAAGTCACATTCTTATTTCAGTAATGCATTCAATATTCCAAATAAGAGTAATGTATCATATACAATTAACAGCATGACTTTTACAGCACCAACAGTTCATGTAGTAGCTCTTTTAGTGTTTATCCTAATAAAACTTCTCACTTAACACCAAAAAATGACATATGAAGAACATATTATACACAGTTCCATAGTGGAACATTTTAAAGTAGTCCCCAAGCATGCAACAAAATACTTCATTAGTAGCATGCAAAAGACTTTTATTTTATTTAATTCTTTGCTAATCCTTTGTGAGATGCGATCATGACAGTTAACAAAATACCTCAAAATCTGTAAAATAAACTAATTTTCTTTCCGTTTCTATGCAAAAACTGACCTAATACCATTTAGCCTGATTTTCAGGCAGTGCATATATACAATTTCTACATCATTAACTCAAATTCCTATGTATCCAAATGTCTTGCGTTTCTGCTGGGTAAGCATTAGTTCATTCATGGTGTTAAAAATGCTACCTTTTATATATCAGATATTTTACTTGTTCAGTTATGAAATGCACAGATACTGCAACTGAAAGAAAAAAAGATAACCAGCATATGAAAAAGATCTTAAAAACTATTACTCCTGGGGTTTCAAATTTACTCTTTTTAAATGTGTAGGTTTAAATTGATACCTAAAAAATTCAATGATCTACTCGTGCTAACATTTATATGTTATAAATATTTATATTGAAATATATTTTATATATACTTTTTTATATTATATTTTTAAATTTTTAATCGATTTTACATACGGTATATTATATTTAATTCAACATAATTATGAAATTGCAACACAATCTTGCAATGTCCTGTATGCGCATGAAACAAGTATGAAAGAAAAGGCAGAAAGGGAAAAAAAAAATCGTAAATGAGAAAGAGCAATCTCTTGCTAAAGCAGAAAACTGCGAGTCAGCAGATAAAAATTTCCTAATTCTTTCAGAGACTGACTACATTAGCACAAATTAGAAACTAGCTCTCCTATGACTTTTTTGACTCTAAATCAGGTAATACTTCCCTCTGACATCAGAGATGCTTCATTTGTTAATATTTATTGCATTCTTGGCTGCATATACCTGTGTAAATGGGGCAGCCACCGGACCTGATGATAATGAAGCACGGAAGAAGCTTTCTACAGGCAATATTTCTCATTTTAAAACAAAAATCTAGACCAGAAATCTCAAACGTAGACCAATTCTCTTTTTTACTGAGTGGTTAACTCTGACTTGAGCTGAAACTTGTTGAATGCCAAAGCAATGTCACCAAAATCGTTACTGCTCCGTGGGATTTTGGAAAGCATTTGTGCTGAATCGGAAGTTAGGTGTGACAAACCATTCCCTGTCACCAGCATTGCTGCCCTGCTCTGTCCTCTGCACCATCACCCAGCTTCTGTCTCCTGCAAATCCACTCAAAGCAGCAGGCAACGTGTTTTCCTGGGGCAGAAGCCCAGGGAAGCCCTTCAGACAGATGGCCTGTGCAAAGTTCACCCACTGTGTCCTCTTTCTCCATTGGTTCTTAAAGTTTGAAATGTTCACACATTTTACGCAATCTCCAACAAAATGAGCGAGCCAAACCTCAGAATGAGTCATTTCTTAAGAAGCAAGATGCACCAATTGAAAGCAAACTGCATTTAAGAAAACATTTGTAATGCCTCCAGACTGCATTCTCTGCTCAGGTACAACTGAATTTTAAAAAAAAAAAAAAAAAAATTTCAACACAGAGCTCACACAGAAGGGTTTTAATAGCTCATCAGCATCAGATAATTTCTACCTCAACTTCCTCTATGGATCTATGTTAGCTTATTATAAGTATTTAAATGTGTCAATCTCAGATTATATATGAACCAGCAATTTATATTATTAAGTTATGAAGCCTTCATATACACTTCTGAGTTTGGAAAAACTTATGTAGATGAAACTGCTTTTGCTCACTTCTTTAAGTCCTGCTTTTGATAAAAACTGAAACTGCAGTAACACAATAAAGCAAATGTTGTCCAAAATATTAGGGCATTTTATGAAAAAAAAAATGCTGATTTATGATGTGGATCCTGTTAATTTTTGCAGTTCTTAATAGCCAATCCCACCTTTCAATTGCGTATTTTTCATTAAATCTTTGAGACCTCATTAGCTGCAGCTGATACCAATAGAACACCAGTAAAAATCCCAGATTCTGACTCCTTTCGTAACTGGCTGATTAAGAGCAATATAAACAGTAAAACAAGCAAAGAGTTATACATGAAATTAAAGAAAAGTCAAGATACCACCGTGCAAGAAAACAATATAAAAACAAGGCAGTAATTTTATTTACAGGAATTTTGCTCCATTATCTGAAGAGCAAAGGGACTCATAAGTTTTCACTTCACAGTTACATAACAAATATATAAATAATCAACCTTCAGAATACCAAAAACCTGCACCACATACCACATAGGTGCTATGGCAAGTCTTCATTTACAATGAACAAAATAAGTCAACAACCAACACAGCCTCTGTTTTAAGCAAACAGCACGCCTGTAGGCTTGGTGATTGGGGCTAGCATAACACATCAGGCCACCATAACCAGAGCTTGGCATTTCTCGAGTCCTCAGATACATGTGCTCTTCCCTCTGCTCCCAGACTCTGTTTAAGGCTTGTAAATCGTTCCTGATAACCTACTCCAGGTGTGATCCCACTGCATGCAGCAGGATTAACTCAAGCAATGCACTGAGATTTGTCTTTCCCGATGAAAACCTTGTCCTTCTATTGTGTCACTGAACCCCACGTTCTGCTCTGTCAGAGGCAGGCTAAAGCCCAGCTTGCCTTTGTCACTGCCGGTGCCCCCTGCCCCAAAGCCCTGCCACGCTGAAGCACAGTGCCCAGCTTCTGCCTTTGTACCAAACAGCAGTTCTCTGCCCTGCAGCTCCCTAGAAACATCCCCATTCGTGGGCAGGGACACCAGCTTCATGCCATTTCTCAGAGTATTATGGCTGCCTGTCGATTTTTGAGGTAGTAACTGTAGGCAAGAGTCTTGGCACAGCAGTTTCGCGCCAAGGGCAGGCAGCAGCTGCACCAGCACCCCTCCTCTGTCATCTGACCAAGAACAGCAGCAGCACTGGCAAGGCACAAGCACAGCCAAAATGCAACACCCCTACTATTTCCCATCGACAAAGAAGTCGAAATTGCAAAAAAAAACCAACCAACAAAAAAAAACAGAATGGGGAAGGGTCTAGGACTGGGAAAAGCAGTAGGATAAGTCATGGAGCAGAGGCAAAGACACAGCCGTCATCTTCATTTTTGTGCACTCAGGGTGTTGTGTGGTTTTACTTCAGACAACAACCAAAGCCCAGAGTCACTTGCTGACTGCCCCCTTGGTGGGATGGGGAGAGAATTAAGAGTAAATGAGAAAACTCGTGGGTTGAGATAAACACAGTTTTATAGGTAAAGCAAAAGCCAGACCCACAAGGAAATTAAAACAACTCAATGGCCATTTCCCAAGGGCAGGCAGGTGTTCAACTATTCCCAGAAAATCAAGGCTCCATCACACAAGGGTGACTTGGGAAGACAAATGCCATCACTGAATTTCCCACATGCACACTTCCTTCTTCTTACCCCCGCTTCATATGCTGAGCATGAGGCCATAAGATCTGGAATATCCCTAGGGTGGTTGGGGTCAGCAGTCCTGGCCATGCTCCCTCCTAATTCCTTGTGCTCCCCCATCCCCTCACTGATGGGGTGGGTAGGAGGCAGAAAATGCCTTGATTTTGTGTAAACTCTGCTCAGCAATACAAAAAAACCCCTGGTATTATCAAAACTACTTCCAGCACAAATCAAAAATACAGCCCCAAACCAGCCACTACGAAGAAAATGAACTCTATTCCAGCCAAGACCAGAAGAGACATATAGATCATCAAGACTCATCTTTGAATCTTAGATGCACAACAAAAGCCTACACACCAGGAAAAGTTAAATCTGAAATAGAAAAAGGCAGTGATAGTTTTATAATTTCAGGTGAGTCTCATGATTTTGATCAAAACCCCAAAACTTAGAGTTTTCAAATATTGAGGACTGGCAGTACTGCCCCACTCACACATAGAACCGCTTCCTCATGATTGCCTGAGTGATACAAATCTCAGCAGAAAGACCAGATCCCAAACATCAGACTGAGCACCTTGCATGGGGCACTTCACCTTTGAATCCACACACGTGTTCATAAAGCAGTCCTAGGAAGGAGGATAGAGCCTCTGCTGCAACTTGGCTCCAGCTTCACTTCTGTCACAGACTTCTTGTACAACCACCTAAAATTATCCACCACACTTCTTCCTGCATCATCTCTTCAGCATTTACATCCCCAGTTTGGACAGCACTGGTACTAAATTCAACATGTTATGCACCGGGCACAAAAGTCTGCATGAAGTAAAGATGCACATTTCACGTGGTCAGTTCCTTCTGCCAAGATCCCAATTAAATGCTACATATTGCATCCAGTAGAACCTAGATTCTATTGGAATAGCTATCCTGGCAGTAGTTTCTGAACACACCACATACACCCCAATAATGAAGAGGCAAAGTCCACAGTAGTGCTGCCTGAAACTCTTTCAGGGTTCAAATTTGGGGCCAGGGAAATCAGCAGGAGGTAGTAGTTCCCCAGCCACCTTCACTGAGAGACTGTTCGTAGTTTATTAAGTAGAAACTCAAAACAATCTGTGCATGGTTACTTCTCTGATCATGGCTTTGTGTCTGAAAGGATCACATAGGTCCCTAGATTTTGCTTGAACTGTTTTTCATCTGTTCTGACTGGAAACTTTAGCTGAATTACCCCTTAGGGCATCACAGAAGGTGAAACTCCAGAACATGAAGGTTCTACTCTACTTTCACAAGGAAAAATACTAGTGGCTCAATACCAGCATGAAAAACAGAACAGCTAAGAAGAAACATCTCTTTGCAAACACCACCTTCTTCAGTTATTCTCAGTTCACAGGTCAGCAGCTGAAGATTTCAAAAGTTATTGGGAAATGAGTTGGTGTGATACACTGAGTGACAGCAGATTTTTGTCCCTTGAACAGGACTCAATACTTGTAATTATTTCTAAAATATAAGAAGTTTTGGACAAACCAGTACCTATTTATGCAGTCAGCAAAACCGCCCGTACTTCAGCCACATTAACAATGCCTGGGGAAGAATCACACCTGTGTATCTTCAAAGCAGCTCAGAAGCATGAGGAGAGCAAAGATTAGAAAGGTGTTTCTATCTCCCACACATCACCCTAGCAATGGCTTTTAATTACCACGTTCGTAAATTATTTATCTGTACCTTAAACTACATGCTTACATATAGAAATACATAATAGCACATAAATGTACACATGACAGTCCTATAGATGTATATTTACTAAACGTAAGTTTGGCCTCGAAAGCTATTTATTCTTCTAAACACTTTTCTCTCAGGATCTCTTTTTTCAACTATTCCACTCACTTTTTTCCCTTTTCCTGCAGTCTGGACTGGTAAAGTTGGAAGGCAGGCTAACAGGAGAAACGTTAAAGATTCGTTAGGAATATTTTATGCATTTTTAAAAGCCATCTTTAAAAAAAAAGAAAAATAAAAAAGAAAGGCACCCCAGTGTCTTGGGGTGATTC
>VWPU01018095.1:0-101032 GCA_013398955.1 Callaeas wilsoni | reverse complement strand
TTTTTATTTTATTTTTTATCATATTCTGCCTCCCCTCGCTCGCCCGCCGCTCAGCCGGGGCTCAGCGCTGTGTGCTCGATCCGGCCCGGGGCGGGGAGGGGAGGGAGGGCCGGCGGGGGGCTCGTCCCGGCGCTGCCGGGGCCGGGGCCGGGGGTACCGCCCTCCCGAGGAGCCGGGCCCGGGGAGCCTCGGCCGCCGGGCGAGGCAGAACAAAAGAGGGAGGGGACCACCGCAGCACAACGTGCCCCTGCCGCCGCCCCCCGCAGCGGGCAGAGGCAGCGGAGCCCCCGGCGGGGCAGGGGCGGTGGGCCGGGAGGAGGCACAGGGTGCGGAGAAATGGGAGGTGGGCGAGCGTGGGCGTGGGGGGAAGCGTGGAAAATCAAAGAGCGCCATGATGCTAGCACCAACACCTCTGTGCGCTATTAATACATCAGGCGTCGTGGGAATCAGAAGTCAAAGAGTTAATCATAACCATCCTCTTCCTATCGGTGCCTGTCTCCCGCTAGATGCTTTTGTACCCGAGCAGAGCTACAATAGGGTGTGCTTTCCATGCCAGAAAGAAAGGACCTGGGTCCTTTGATATAGTATATCCTTTCCCTTAATACACAGGATCTGGGGATACAGGGACTGGGATAAAGAACAGGCAGAGCTGGCGGATAGGGGTGTGGTGGGGAAAATCGCACCCGGAGCTTGCTGACACGGCAGAGGTTTGCCCCGGCACCGGTGTTGGTCTCTAGGTTGTTGCTTGTTTTCCTCTGGGGGGCTGGATCAGTGGGTGATGGGGTCACAGCTGCTGTGGCACCTGGGGCAGAGATGAGCGGGGAAAAGTGGGGTGAGCTCCAAGATTGCTTGGGCTCGTGGAGCTTTCCCTGGAAAGCTGGCGCGGTGTGACGCGAGGCAAGTTTCGGCAGCTGAAGGAGCGGGCTGCCTGGTGGGTGTGGCACCTTCCTGAGCAAACCTGGTGCTTGACGGCGTTAGTGGAGCCAGTGTTACAAAGCTTGTAAGCTCCTCGAGGTTTTCTCCACATACAATAAAGCATCCTTCAGCCAAAATATTTGATCAGGAGGGGAACAACCTCCTTCTAAAAGCTGAGTTTTATGATACCAAAGTGCTGCATTTATACAGATTTCCGCTATCAACAAGCAGCAGTGCCTGGTGGCCAAGGCTGAACGTGGGTGCTGCAGTGGCTTTTTGGATGATGGCTCCTCTTGCCTTGTTCCTCAATGCACTGTGTGTCTTACAGTTACTCAGGACATGCCTGGCTTGGGGAACATCGCGGTTACCCTCTGGGTGAGTGTCAGGTGCTTTGTGCATGGCTCAGGCTTCGTTTGAAGCTAGAGTGTAACAGGGACCCACCCATAGCTAGCTCTTTGCTCTCCAGTTTGGACTAGAATGAGAAACTGGAAGAATTATGAGTCTTTGCCTTAGAATCAACAGTTCCTTTTAATTTCATCACTTCTCACAAAATTTTTTCTCTGTGCTGGGGAGAGTACTGCTGTGAAAAAGAAAGCCCAAACCTCAGCCTTTTCTCTCTGAAATGGGATATGCTGAAGCTTCTGTAAATGAATATTCATTAACATTACTGTTGAGTTTTGTGACCAAATCAAAGGCATAAATTAACCTTAGTGAAGTTGGCAGGCATCAAGGCTGGACTGTTTTGTGGTTTTTTTTTTACACTTCTGGCCCTTGTTCTCCTCCAGCAAAAGCAAATTAGGCACTTTGTGTAAGACCTTGTACACGCTGCCTGTCTCCCAAGAACCCACAGGATCTATCTATATGTATCTTCTGAAGCCCCATTCCAGTGTGGTAGGTTAGATGTTTCATCCTGCCACCAAGAAAATACATTGTAGCTTCAAGTCTTCTGGGCTCTAAGGAAATGTGATAGCTCCGTGGAAGCATGCAACAACAGTGATGATGAAATCATATAAAAATGTCATTTGTTACTGTTCTTAACATTTACCCCCACTCACACTTCTGCTTTTTGGAGCTACAGCAGCTCCTGGATTCACTCGAGAAGTGAGAAACTAATTTCTGACAGTGTCCTGGGTGCTGATACTTTGCTGCGGGTTTTCTAGTACCAAGCCTGTGTTCCTTGCATGGGGCCAAAAGCTGTCCCGAGCGCACAAGAACAATACCCGGCCACAGCATCCAGCCACAGGCACTGCCAGCAGTCAGTACCTGGCCAAAACTTCCCTCTGGGATCAGGTCTGCAGCATCAGGAACTGTGGAGGAAGAGGCAGAAGCTGGTTTCATCTCTGATCAGTGTGGAAGCAGATACCACTCTTGGGAAGACAACCCTGTGGTATCCTGTCTGGGTTACTGCTCTTGGTGCACGCGGGCAGAACTTCCTCCTTGTGCTTAGTCTGACCGTGCCTCGCCTCCAGACTCCTTCAGACAGCAGGGCCTGACTGATACCCCCTGCACCTCTTTTTCCCTGAAGCAGCTTTATTCCTGCTTTCCCTTCTCCCACTGCTCGTGGTAAAGACACTTTTGCACACAGCCCCCTTTGGCACTGAGCATCTCCCTACTCTCATTTACCGATCTGCACATGTATTTTTTTATGTCATCTGCCTTTTTTCCCTTTCTATTTCAGCTTGTGAAAATTCATGCTTCTTGCATTTTTTCTCATTTGTGACTCTCCTGCTAGCCATTATTTATCCCATGCAGCACCCAGGCTTGCTATTAATGGAGCACCAACACTGTGCTGGTAAGGTGCCGTTCAGTTTTGAGTCAGACTGGAGAAACTGGGTCCTTTTGTGTAACTACTGTGGAAGGGGAAGGACCTCTGTATTTTAAGCACCAGACCAGTCTGGTGATGTATAATAGAAATATATTGAACCAGTAAGTGTAAGCACTTCAGTCATGTCCTCTGCACTGTGTTGAAGTCCTTGGCAGGTGAGTCTCCAACCACTGGTTCAGGAGTGTTAGCTGGGGATGGAGCAGGATGTGCATAGTGTAAGGTAGCCAAGAGTGCAGGAGCACTTTTCTCAGCCTGTGTAGTATGGACAGCCACCACATCCATTGCCGAGGTGTTTTTCTGCATGAGGTGGCAATCTTTTGTGCTTCGGTTGTGCAGGATGTTGCCATGCAGACCAGATTTTCCAGGATATACCCCCCAGCCCATTGCTTTTAACATCGCTATTATACTCCTCTTGTGCAGCATATTACAGGGAATCAATGGAGATGATGACACAGAAATACCTGTTACAAATTATTTTGGCTTCTGTGTTTTGGTAGTGGTCAACAATTTTCAAGCAAAGCCTGAGCTTAGATGAACTCAAAATTGTAACACAGTTTAAGAAAGGCATGTGGCATGTAAAATGCCTGTGACAGGACGAGTTTGTTCCAGCAGCAACTGCACCCATTAAAACATAATCTGTGTGAGCTCAGTGAAGAGGAGGTGTGAACACAATTCTACTGAGCAAAGGCAGAATAGCTAGCCACCAAAGCAAATGCAAGGAGGCATTTGGGAAAGGAAAATGGTGCTCAAATCCCTTGGAAAAAAAAGGAAATCATCTTTCTGGGTATGGTCCAAGGGTTGGCATATGAATGGGGAAAGCACTGCTGGTCCTGAGCTGACAGACTGTAAGGCACAGGGAGACAGAGAGTTCAAAAATGTGGTCTTACAGAGGAAGGATCTCACTACTGAGCATAACAAGAAAAGAGAAGATCTGGCACAACATGAGGAAAAAAAGCAGATGCAGAAAAATGGAGAGACTGAAGAGGAGTGGGCACAGAGAATAATTTTACTTGTTACCTTTAGAATTGGTATGAAGAGAGATGAGAAGTAAGTAGGCTTCAGTTGAAGATGGCAGAATACTTGGAGAGAGAAAAATACATTCATCAGGGTTTTCTGCTGTGTGACACACTGGTTCAGGATGGAAACTTTCTGTTTGGTCTGAGCAGAGTGCTGGGGTAATGTGTGGTGTTCTGGTGTGAGACAACAGCGGTGTGAAAGCTGCCAATTCATTTTGGACACTGGGGGGACATATCCTACAGATGCAGGACGTGGTGAGTACCTGGAATGGTGGACCAAAGCCCTTGTCTAGGTTTGGATCTGTTCCATATCTCCCCATACGACCCTTTTTTACCACCCACCTTTGTTTAACAGTATGAAGCTACACTCAGATTGCTGTGTCACTTGCCAGAAGTGTTTGAAAAGCCTACTGAGTTCTGGGCATGGGAACACTGCCTCATGTTACTATTCTGCTGTTGGTGCAAGATTTTGGCTGATTTAGACAGCACTTTTTGTCCTGCTTTAAAACACCAAGACCTGGGACTTCTGGATGCCTTCTTACTCTTGAACATTTTCTTAATCCTCAAAATTACATGTTCCCATGTGTGTCTGTTTAACAGACTTGTTCCCTCTCAGTTTACTTATCTGTCAGTGAACATATGTAAATTCATATTGTGTAGTGGACTGGACTTTGGCCTGGCAGCTCTGGAGATGCTTTAGATGCTTCAGAATAAGTTTTTTGACTTCCAACCACCATTTCCATTATTCTGTGACACATCTTTTCCTTTCTTTTTTCTATAGGAGAAAAACTGGCCACAGTGTTCAAGCCAGTTCCATATGGTGACTTAAATTACATTCAGAGTAGGTCCTTCTGGGGACATTTCTATGGAGACTGAAACCTTTGGCAGAGGGACAGAAGGAAGGGTTTGGGGCAGTGATTTCTTTAACTGCCACAGCAAATTCATCAGTCAGTGCCCTCAGCAGAGCATCCGTGTTTTCAGCATCATAGCTGGTGCCACCACAGGGAACTGAGCTGTGCTTTGCTGGAAGCTGGGCAGGTTTGGAAAGGGGACAGTGGCTGTCTGGGAAGACATCTGGTGCAGTGAGGTGCTTGTCTGAATCTTCTTACAAGTGCTGAGAGCAACCACTACCAATGAACCACTTTCCTGATGAGAGATCAGGATCTGTTGTCTGCTTTGCTGCCATTTCTTTCAGAATCAAGAATTATTTAAGTGGTAAAAGCCTGAAACTTCCATTTTCCTTTGCAGGAGCCAGGAGAGCTCACTGGCTTGTGAAGCACTTGGGAGTTAGTTGAGGTGAACCTGGGGTTTGTACATATGAGAGAGGTACATGCTTTTGTATGTATGAGAAAGAAGGAATAGAGATGAGCAGCAAAATAATTCGCAGGTTTCTAATCTTGCTACATGTACAGATGATGGCCTTTTCCCCCTGAAGCAGAGATACTTTGGGATTATGTTTGCTTGTCACAAGACAAAAGTTTTCATCTGTAGTGCATGTCCTAATGAGATTTAAGGTGTCAGTTATTGTTTATGAATAATAAATGTCCCTGCTGACTTCAGTGAAGTCTACACTCAGTGTAAAATCTGCTGTGTGTAATAGTGAGGACCCAAGTAGGTGCAGGTGGCTGGTGAAAGGAGTAGGCAGTGCTCAGAGCAAAGAGGCTGTGGAAGAGGAACCAGGGCTGACAACTTGTGAGGTGAGGCAGTAAGCATCATAACTTGCTCTGACTGGCAGAAAAAGTAGGTATGTGAGGCAACATGACAACACAAAGTGTCAGAGTGCAAACAATGCACATCTGTACCACTGCATTTAGTCGGTCATGAATTATCATTGCTAACATCCTATTAAAGGCATTTTCTACTATTCTGTTTCCCTTGCATCCACCTCCTCTGTCAGAGAAGGGATTCCATATGGTCTTAGTTGGATTTTGGCTGTGATTAGTGCCAAGACAGGTATGTCCCAGTAACCTGATACAGGTTTCTGACTAGAACTTAGATAAAGTACATCTTCAGTTCAGTGGCACAGAGAAGTCAGCCATGCTGTAAATGGCTGTTACTTTCTTCCCAAGTTTAAACTTTCTTATGAATGGCTTGCTGGGATTTAGAGATCCCCTCTAATTGACATAACCTGTGTATAACCCAAGGGATGGGTATAACAACATACAATGCAATGGTTTCAACCCTCCAGCCCCTACTTAGATGAAACCCCTGCTGATGCCAATGAATATTGTCATCAATAAGATGTTTGTTGGGCTTGCCTTCTGAAAGCAAAGCAAAGATGACATTTACAGTGAAGAAATCCCCATGGAGTTGGTAGCTGTAGGAGTAGCCCTTTTAGAGTGGGTGATTAAGCAATGAAACTGCCAGCTGAATAGGAAGCCAGGTCTCAAAAGGGGAAACAAAAGAACATCAGATCTTTTAAATGAATAAAGATGAATGAATACATTGGCTATGGACCAAGATACAGCATTACTACAATCAGCATAATCCTTCCTAAATTAATTGCCATATAGTAGAGTGCATCTGCTAAGAAAAGAACCTTAAAAGCAGGATTCTCCATTAGTGGCCTATCGGAAATGATGCCTTAAGGATGGGGTGTTTTACAAGGAATTCCCAGAGTTGATTCAGGGTTCACCCTAGCTAAAAGCCACTTCCTATGGAGGGTAATCTAGATGTGAAATTCAAAAGGAGGGATACCGCTGATTAAGAGCAGATCTTCTATAAGCAGACAGTACTTCATGAAATCTCATTTCCAGCTCTTTGATCCTTATGAAAGGATTTTAAGCAGACATTCCTCTTGGGAAGGATATCTTTCTTCTTTTGCCATTAAGTTTAGAAATGTTCCTTATTTGTAAGTACTTTGCTAAAAGTGAGGTAATTTAACTATGTTGTATCACAGCTGGGTCTGAATCTGGCCAGCTCTGACAAAAGACAACCAAATATACTCACACACACAAAAAAGTAAATCTATTGTATATTGTGGGAAATAAGTCTGCAAGAAGGAATGTATGGAAGAACAGATGAGCTCCGATTGTCTCCTTCTACTGTTTGCCAGTGGGTCTTCAGCCTTTGAGAAACGGCTTGCTTGCAAATAGCCTTCTTGTGAAGATTTAGATAATCAAGGAGAATGCAAATATCAGCCTGTGTTTCTTCTATCTTCCCTCTAAACTGAATTCTGTGTCTTTTGTAACTCTCAGTGGACTTCTAAAAGCCTTAGTAACAAAGAATTCTGCCTCTCAAATGCTAAAAAAAGTAATGTCTTGGCTGCAAGTGTAATAACATAGCTTAATGCCTTTTTATGTCTATTGCACTTGATCTGATGTCTTTTAAACTATATGCCTTTATAGGCAGAGAACTGAAAAATGGAGAGACTGAGAATTTGGACTTTGGAATTTGGAATTTAAACTGTTTTCAAATGGCTATTTAGCATGAAATCCTTAGTCATCTTCACGGCTCTTGACTCGTCTGGGTTTTAGAGAAAACAGCCATTGTTGCTCTGGAGATGTAAGGACAATGTTATATTCTAGTAAGTCATTACAATTACACAGAGGATGAAATCACTGCTGAGTGTTTTGTCATCCTCTAGGCCTGGAAAATCTGTATTTGAGTGTTGCAAAGACTTTTTTGGTTGGCAAAACCTGCAATGCAGCAATTGTAAAGGTCCAAACCAAGAATTAAGCAGCACAGCACTTAGACCTGTATGCTTGGTATGTTATCTGAAATTAATTGTATATAAATGGTAAAGCAAACTGTAAATAGTTAAAAATATATGATTTACTTGATTTAGAGATGAAGATGTAATAGGGAGACATTCCATTTGTGGAAGAAAAGCAAGAATGTAATGTCATATATTGGAGTTGCAGTCTGGACAGATGCTGCTATTTGATGAAAACACTACTCTTGGAATCTCTTGGAATCTTTTTGTATGGCTAGAATACATAAAGTCTTTTTTTTTAAAAAAAAAAACCCTCCATCTTGTATCACAGAGGTGTGGTTTTCTCTGAAAGGTTCCTGCAGGTGCAGTGCATAGGTGTCAATGCTGTACAGAAGTGTGTGGTTTCTATAACTTGTGCTGCATTGTGTTTTGACATGCTGCACCAATTTGAAATAATGTTTAGCAAATCTTATGGCAGTTTTAATTTTTCTGTTACTGTGTTTTTTAGTAGTCCCAAGAAGCAGATTTGAGAACTGCATGTCTAAAAACTATTTGAATTTTGTTGTGTATTTTTAGATACCTCTAGCTCTGAGGGGAGTGCGTGAATGGAAAAAGGCTAATTTTAAATTTCTTTGCAACTGTTCTTGCTCTAACATTTGGGTTGTAATTTCGAATAATCCAGAGCAAAGTGATTTTCCACCCAAGGGAATTTGGTTTCATTTGTATTTGCATGGAGCCCGGTGCAGGACTGGGGACCATGGCAGGGCTCAGGCTCACGGCCCAGAAGGTTTTTCAGATGCTCCTTCTCTGTGCTGGCCTTTTGCCATTGGTGTGCATGAAAATGGGGACATGCTGCACAAGAGCTGAGCCAAGCTGATTCAAACCCCAGCAAAACAGGCAGTTTGTACAAAGTGTGCCAGTCACCAGCTTACAGATGTTTCGTGTTGCTCTTGCTGTAGTGGAAACAATAGTTGTGAGGGAGCGACAGCCGCCGCCTCCAGTCTGAGCAGCCGGCCCCTCCTCCTGCAGCAAGCGAGCTGAGTTTGTGGCATCTCCTTCTGCTGCCATGAAAATTGCTGTCATGTCACAGACTAAGCTCTGCAGCTTTGCTGCCAGGTTAAGCAGGAGAAGCTAGACTATGATTAGGAAAAGATCCCCAGGGAAGCAGAGTGCAGGGTTTGAAGGTGGAGGGCTGGGAGTAGTAGGAATGGCTGTATCATACTCAGGGCTGAGCCGGGAGGTGCCAGAGCGCCTGTAAAATGGAGCTGCAGAGGAGACAGCAGATACGCGTTGTGGCTGAGCTGATGCTGTGTCATGGCCAGGCACAGAACTCAGAATCAAACAGCGTTGCAGCAATGCAGCTGCATCGTTGCAATAGTGATGGGTGGAGAAGAAACACCTTGGCTCCCACACCCTGCAGTGACTGTGGAACATGAATTTACAGTGTGCTTCCTGCATCTCCCATGTCAATGAGAGCAGGGTCTTTACCCCTTGCATCTTGGCACCTCATGAACTGTTCAATGTAATACTCCCTCTCTGTTTTGCCATGTTCCTGCTGTCTGTCCTTGGCAGCCTGGAGGGAGGAGATGGTCCCGGCAGCTTCCTTTGGCTTGCACTGTGAAGAGGTGGGCTGGCAGCTTCTTGTGCCAGGCAATGCACTGAAGGCTTGATATGGAGCCCTTGGAGCTCAGCAGGCAGGGCACGAGTGCCTGAGACACCTGTCAGCTGAATAGGAAAGTGGCAGCCGCTCTAGAAAGGCTGACGCTGTTGTCACCTCCTGAGCTGAGTGATGAGCTCCTTGTTGTTTGCATGGTGAGAGCACCCGAGGGTCAATGACTGGCTGAGGGTACCTCTGGGAGCTGGGCAACGACAGTGTCCTTCCTCATGGGAATTACAGCTGGGAAGGAGAAATACAGGCCAGCACTGCTGGCATTAGTTCAGGAACTTCAGGTCACTCCTCCCTTCCCTGACTGCTTTCCCCAGGTCACTGCAGAGTGTGTCTCTCCTCTAGCCTGAAACAGGGAGAAGAGGACTCTGGTCCCTAGTTTACCTGGACAATTGTCACTTGGTAAGAAAACTGCAAGCAGTCTGCCTGACATCATGCCCTGGTAAATAATAAATGGCCCCTGGTCACGCACCGCCTTCTTTATGCCCGAGGAGGCTAACCTACTCTATAGAGCTTGTGTGTGCCCAGATTTCTGTCCAGGATTTCACTGCAGCAAGTACCAGTGACCTGTACCAGTGACCTAAACCAGTGCAGGATCACCCAGGCTCCAGTGGCTGTCCCTGAAGCCTGTGCTTAGGCTGTAGCAGGGAATGAATACTTCATGTGGACCAACCATTAGTATGGAATTTTGTTTCATGAAGAATTCAACAAATTACTTGTCAATATTAACCTGGGTCTCCTTTCTAGTAATTTATTTTTGTGTAGTTTTTCCAGCCTGTTCATGGAAGTGCATCTCTGTGTTCTGTGCACGCAGGCATTGGGTACTGCCGCTTTGGCTAAGGACAAGCCAGCCCTGACCTGGAGCAGGATGTTTGAGGCAGTGCTGGTTGGTTGGGCACAGTGTGCTGTGGAGGTGTCCACAGGGCACCCAAACCTCACCTGGGCAGCTTGTGCCCATTGACACCATCTGTCTCAAGGTGCTCTGCTCTGCGGGAATCTGTAATGTGCCCTACACTTGAGAGATCAAGCCAGTTGGGAGATGTTCCAAAAAAAATTTTTTTTCTTCTGAATTTGCTGATTCGCTGCAGTGGAAACGTGTTAGAGATGTTTCCACATCTCTCAGATCCTGATGAAAGCTGGGCAAGGCTCCATAGCACTGTTCTCAATGGCTTGGCAGTCTACCTGGGGATGTGTGGTTTTTTGGCAGCCTAGTCTTCCATGACTTCCAATACCCAGCTGGGGGAACCTTGGCCTCGGGTGCAGGACTGCTCCTGCAACAATTCTGAATTGTTTGTATTTTCTTCTGAGGTGTAAAGTATTAAAATTTTGAAAGTCTCTGTGAGGTGCAGATTTTATTCTCCAGCAGAACTTCTTACCCCCCAAAATTCTGAATGAGAGACTTTGGAGCTAAATGTTCAATAATCCTTTACAGACTGTGAGGCTTAATTTAATGGCTGGCTCCATACTTGAGTGCTTTCTTAAGACTGCATTTCTATCTTTTTTAGAATAGCTTATTCTAATACCTAATTTTGTTAGTTACATATGTATATCTATATGTAAAAACGTATAAAATCCTTATGTCTGCAGTTATTTTTCTAGAGCTGTGCTTCAGCTTTATTTTAATCTGTCTTATTTTCCTTGCCTGTTACATTTGTTTCTACTTATGCATTTTCTCCTGTTTTAAAAGACATAAAATGTAGAACTTCTTGATGAGGGTGCAGATTTTTTGACTTGTTAGCAGTGACAGATGCAGTGCTCTGGGAGCACTGCCTGCCTGTATCAGCAAGCCTGTGCCTCTTGTAATTGGACTGTATTAATGTTTAGGAAGGCAATTGAATGAGCTTAAAAAGAGCTCACAAGATGGTGGTCCCTGCAGGTCAGCAGGCAGCGTAGTAAATCATCATCGTGAGGAGGTGCAACTGCCAGCACGTGGCAAAATAACTTATTACTATTCTGGCTGCTGATTCACAAGTCCTGCTGCAATTACAAGTGATAGTAGAGAGGCTGGGGAGAAAACAGGGAGCCTGCTCTGGCAAATTCCAGATGGAGGACTTGCATTCATCTCCGTTCTCTAATGAGAAGGGTAACAATGTCTGAGGCAGGTCCTGGGGACATATGTCATCACAGTTCTGTGCCTTGGTTCCCCCCCAAGGTCATGTCGCTGCTGCAGTACATGGAGAAAAGCCTCAGACCTGCTGTGTACATACTCTACTGTTGTGCACTGTATTTAAAATGTGTTTTCCCCTCTTCTTTCTCCCTTAAAAATGTCTGTTTCTCCCTTTCTCCTTTTTCTAGAATGATACAGAGGGCTATAAAGGCTTTGAACCTGCAAAATTTTTCAAGTACAAGCTAAAAAGTAAATGTGCACTGTATAACAGAGTTTACAGTCTAACACCCCTAGCTCTGTCTTAGTGCTTTTTAATGAATAATTTTTTAGCAATTTATTGGTTTTTGTTGTCCTGGTTTTATAGATTAAGAATATATCAACTTGTTTGTTTTCTAAACTGGAAACTCAGGGCATTCATAGTTTGTATGCCTGAGTCATCCTGTAATTAAACCAGGAATTGAATCTGGACTGAGGAGTATAAAACAGGGACAAACTGGAGATTCTGAGTTATTGTCTAGTGAGCCAAGGAAATAATTTAAAATAAATGGCTATTTTTATGTCTGAATGGGAAAAAATGGTTCTGTCTGCTTTAAGAGTTTTCCAGAATGCACAATCACTTCGCAAAATTCTTTCCAAAAGTGTTATATACTTGTCATGGTTGAACCCCAGCTGGCAATTCGGCCCCACACAACTGCTTGCTCAGTTCTCCCCCATAGCCTCCCCCACTGTGGGATGGGAGAGAGAATTGGAAGGGTAAAAGTGAAAAAACTTGTGTGTTGAGATGAAAACAATTCAATACTGTAAATAGAATAATCATAAGAATAGTAATGATAATAATAATTGATAGGAAAATAAAAAAGAGAAATTAATAAAACCAAAGAAGGATAAGTGATGCACAAGACAATTGCTCACCACTCACCTATTGATGCCCAGCCAGTCCCCAAGCAGTGCTCCCCCCTGCCAGTTTCCCCCTGAGTTTTACTGCTGAGCATGATGCCATATGGTGTGGAATATCCCTTGGGTCAGTTGGGATCAGCTGTCCCAGCTATCCCCCCTCTCAATTCCTTGTGCTCACCCGGCCTCTTTCCTGGTGATGAGCAGAAAAGACATTCACTCTCTAAGCCCTGCTCAGCAATAGCTGAAACATCCTTGTGTTCTCAGCACTGTTTCCAGCACAAATCCAAAACAGCCCCATGCAGGTTGCTGTGAGGAAGATTAGCTACTCCAGCTAAAGCCAGAAGAGCACTGAAGGTACAGGTCTTTGGGTAGGTGGTAGGGGGTGGTGTTTCCAGTATGACTTCTTCAATGAGAGAGTTTGAATACTGGTTCTCAGGAATATGCACTGGTAAAATTTGCTTTTTATAAAATGTACTTTTTGAGAACAGAATGTAACCATTTGAATAGAGAAGAATATAAGGAAACAATTGTTGTGAACAGTAACTCTTGCAGACTTGATATTTGGAACAGTCATTCTTGAAATAAAAAAATGTTTGCTTCCTGGCACTTTAAAAAATACCAGGAGGTATACCAGCTCTTTGTGCTGTTTGTATGATATTTCAGGTGAAGCAAGCTTTGGAGGCTGCCTCCTGTTCTCATTCATGGACTGGGTGAGATATAACATGGGCAGTCTCAGCACAGAGTGCCCCCAATTCATCAACAGCCTTTGACCTGCAGAAATCATGAATCGATTGCAATTGATTCTTCATGCCCACTAGAAACTCCGCGTTCAGCTGTGGGTCTGTACAGGCTACAGGAGACGCGCCGTGGGCCGCGTCCCTTGGCTGCGGCGCGGGAGTTCTCCCTGCTGAGCTGATGTTAAAGGAGCTTCCCTGGTGAGGAATTTCTACATGGCAGGGCTAAGCAGCCTCTTTCGTCCCTTCCCATTCCAAGTTTTGTTACTTTTCCAGAGGTGCTTGAGTGAGCTCTGCTTGGCCATTGCGGTGTTGGGCAGTTTCTTCTGGGGGCTTCTCTTTCCCTTTTGGCCCTTGCGCAAGGAGGTGGTAAAAGGGGGATGTGGTGGCATTTGAAGTGTTCCTATATGCAGTGATTTTTGCTTTGAGCAAAACGACCTGTGATGACCATGAGGTCTCATTTTCCAAAATTAAAAATAAACAGTCAGTGAAACTATCCTCTCCACTGTCTGTGTACCCACATGAACCCACCCTTACATAAAGTAGTGTTTGATATTAATGACTTTTTTTATAATATGAGCATATTTGTCATCATAAATACATTATTATGTTTATTTATTTCAAAAAACCCACATTTGTTCCTTTTTTTTTCCTCCAGAGTGACCGACTGCTCATTAAAGGTGGAAGAATTATCAATGATGACCACTCCTTCTATGCAGACCTATACCTTGAAGATGGACTTATAAAGTTGGTTTTATAAAATACTGCTTTTTTGCATGCGTGTTAGCATAGACTACTGTGATTTGTTGATAGTGCTGACCTGAAATCTTTTGTGGACAGAATCTCAGTTACCTCTAAATGAGAGGCTGTAGTTGAAGAGTGTTTCATTAGTAAGTTCTGCCATTTTATCTTCACTAAGATTAGATAAGTAGAAAATATCTTTGCTGTAAGTTGAAGATACTTGCTTTTCAAACAGTTCAATCATAGTTTCTTCCGAAATAGTTAAGGCAAGTAGGCTCTCTCAAGAAGGAAGTAATGGTAAGGACAATGGAAGTCTTTTGATTCCATGAATAGCAGAAGGGTCTCTACAGCTTTTTTCCCCATACCTAGTCAGTGCAATTTCAGCCATGCTCTTAAGGATTGTAGGGCACAGAAATCTGAAATATGCCCCATATTGCATGGTGCAAATGAGGACCTGCTACTTCTCAGTCACCTGTTGGTTAATGCTGAAACACAGCATGTTCTGTTCCTACAATGTTGTTATGCATTGTCACACAATTAGAAAGAAAGTCTTGATTTATCAGGCTGTAAAATACAGGAACTGCTAAAGTATTTGTTAGGTGAAAAACTTGAAATATGTCTTACTGATAGCCTGGGAAACTGCAACAGAGATGTCCGTGTGCTCTGCTGGTCCTACCTTGGCTTAGTGGAGATGAGGGTCTCTGAGGTTTGAAAAGTTATGTAGTGTGTATGAGCACTCTGATGTACACAAGGATCAAAGCCTTTTATGATTGCTAAACATTTTCACTAATGACCTAAGAAGCTTGGTCTCCAGAGGCTACAGTTTGATGCACAGAAATATAATTATGGTTATCTGGTAAATAATTAATTGCCTACTTGTTTTCAGAGCTCCTTAATATAACATCAGATTAAAAGTCCAATTCTTTATGTATCTGTGACTACTTATGTTACTATGATTCAGGTTATTATAACAGAAAAAAATGTGAACACTTCATCCATGGACTATGCAGTTTTCTTTTTAATACTTCACTCTGCCTTTCCATTTGTAGTATTACTTGCATTGCAGAAGCAGTGAAAGTGGAGAGGACACAATATTTTGAACATGTATTTTTTTTTAAATAGCTATAGTTAACCAAGTTGTGCTTTGGTGGGTATTTTTTGTTGAGTTTTTCTGTGGTTTTGTTAGTTCAGATGCAAATCTCCTCGTAACACTTGTAAGCATCAGAACTATTTAAACAACTAAATGCATGAGATGCTGAGAGCCTGAAACTGCTGTGAATTTTTGGCTTCGATTCCAGAAATGCAATGGTAGTTAGTAGGCAGTTTAGCAATGTCAAGCTTTCACCTTCCCTTGTTAAGTACATAGACTGTCTCTGAAATCCATGTGTGGATCTGCATCTCCAGGAAGTATCTCAGCTGCCCAAGCTAATCAGGATTAATGATGAACAGACAGGCAAGGCCTTAATTTTTAAGATGCATTTATCTTTGCCCGAGGAGGCAAGTTCTCTGTTTAGCACCCTGAGTTGTGCCTGGCTCCCTAGATTTAGATGACCCAAGATTTTTCTTTGTAAACTGTGCAAGAAGTCCTGCTCTGAAATAATTGTGAGGGCAGCCTGCTGTGAGATGGGGTTGGGTCCTTACTGTTTAGATGGTAAATTTTGCAACCTAAGTAAGCTCTGGGTTTGTTTGTTCTCTCTGAGTTTCTTCAGCTGGAACTGCTCATTGTGTCTGAATATTTAACATCATTGTTAAATGTGGCTCAAGATTGTTTGGAGCTGGACCTTGAAACTCAGTCATCCACATTTCAGTTGATGCTCTTAACTTTCCAGCTGCAGATCCTGCTGATAATACCGAATTCTAATACAGAATGGAGCAGACACCAAACCACTCAGCCCAGAATAGGCAATAGTGTCCCAGTTTTGCTGGGATATAAAAGATCTGGGTTATTTTTCTCACTCTGAAATGAAAACTGATTGGAAAAGAGAGGGTTGGGTTTCTCTTGCAGCCTAATGAAATGATTTGGGTCTTTTAATGCTTTTAACGCAGATCGTTCTGCAGAGAGGAAAGCAGATGTAACCTTGACTGTGTTTGAAGATCAGCAATAGTTTGGAGGATGGTAGATGCTTCTTCCTGCCAATCAACGCTCAAACTAGCTCCCTAGGTGCACAGAGCAGCGGTGCATGTGGATTTTTCCTACCTGAAACTTAAGCCCTGCACACTCAGATGGCAGCTGAGAGGCAGTTCTCCAGTATCTAAATAGTATTTTAAGTATTTGGTAATTTAAATTGCCATCAGCATATAAATAATATATTTTGCCTACATCTCTCCTGCCTCTGTTATCGCATGAGGAAGTGAGCCCTGTGCCAAGTGACAGGTCATGGTCTGGTGCTTGCTGTACTCTGCTCCATCCCTGCCAAGGGGAAGGGTTGGGTCCCTCCGGGCTGAAGGAGCGAACAAGTGGCAGGGTGAGTGACTGGGGACATGGTCTCCAGGCTGGGCAAGTGATGAATCTAGCTAGGGGGAGCCTCAGATGCCTTAAAAGAGGTCTGGGCTTGATAACCGTAGAAGCACCACCATAGAGTTCTGGGGGAGGTTTTCAGCTTCCTTGGGTGAAGCTTAGGAAGAGCTGAAGCCTGCTGTTTCCATTGTGCTTTAGTCAGCTCATGTACAACAGAATTTACCAACTTGTTTGAGTGAAAATGGCAGCCAGCATCAGCTTTCTGTGGGTCTGAGTTTTCTGGTTGCTCATGTATAAGGAAACCAGCTCAGCCATTTGTACAGTGTCTAGAATGCAGTTATCTGCACTGTTGTATTTTTTCACCCACAAGTAACTGAACCCCATTCTTACTCACATCCACTTTGCATTAATGAGTGAGCAATTCAGGAATCCTGTCACATTATCTCCTACTCTCTGTTCTACTTAGAAGAAAAATAACCTTGAGCACCAGTGAAGATCAGACATCTCCCAGCCTTAATCTTGATGTCAGGGCAAGAGATGAGACAAATTTCTGACAGGTAGTAGTGCAGCATCATCCACAAAGGCTGTTTGGTCCCATGTCACTTCAATGTGGATGATTTTGGCTGAGTAAGATATTACTCAACCATACACTGAAAATAACAAGCATTGAGTCATCAAAAAACTTCAGTATATAGTTAGCATACTTTTACTTCGTTAGGACATGTTTCTTCTTGAAGAGGAAACTGGTAGATACTGATTGTGGAAGAAAATAAAAATTAATTGCTTTAATATTTTTGTGTAGGTTTTTATTAATATTATTCTCAGAAGGTGTATTAGTCCTTGGAGTGCAGTTACTCCTTGGACATACTCAGAGGAGATGGGTCATAGTGAATTTTTTTTCCCAGTTCACATAAATGCTCTACAAAGGTGGAGGGGTTGTTCTGATTAAAACCTTGGGGGTAGATTTGACTAACAAAAATCAGTGCAACACCATTACTACACATGGGGCTACCTAACTTTATGCAGGCATTGAATCTGCTCATGGGTGCAATGCCTTGTGATATGCCTTTGTGAGGCACATTTTAACACAGAGGGGCTGCTTGCAGCTTTTGTTTGCGCAGCTGGATGTGCTGGCCAGCTGCTGGCTCTTGCATCCAGGTGGGTTCCCCGCTTGTCAGGGTGTTGTTCACGCTGCACAGCTGCACCCAGGTTATGACAGGCTGCCAGTGCTGCACATGTTGATGACTATTAGGTGCCAGACGTGGAGGTGCCAGCTCTCATGAGTAAGCCCTCCTGCATTTGGTCAGTGCTGGGCAGCTGTGACCCCATCTCGAGATGCCTTGCCGATGGAATGGCTGTGCTTCCCTCCAGCCAGAGCCCAGGGCACTGGGGAGGCAAGCTGCTGGAGGTGACATTTTTGCATAGCATATGAAACGAATTCTTGACCTCTTGGGGCTATTTATTAACTCTGTCAGTTTGGCCAAATTCCAATGTGAATAATTATCCCTGTTTTTTTACTTTTCCCACTGGTTTTAATGAACAGTTACATTCAGTTCTGGTTCTACCTTATCACAGTTGGCTGTTAATCAGTTGCTGTGTTTTGAACTGTAGGTGGGAGTTGCATTTTAATATGGGGAAACAAATTCAGCAGCTCAGATGTCTGAGGTATTTATTTAGCTGTGGATAAATGTTATTTTAGACACAAATGTTATTTTGTCTTTCAGACAAAAGAAAATTAATACAAGGACTCTATGTCTGTAATATGAGATAAACTAAGTGAACTTTAACTACCTTACAGTTACCTCTAAGCCCAAATATATTGTGGTGTAGCAGTGCAGAGACATGGCTTCCACACAGCCCCATATCTCTCCCTGTTTGGCACCATGCAAAGTAGACAATAAAAATGTAGTGTAGCTTTAAAAGTTAAAAGTTAATTTATTTGTAGTTGTGTCCATGAATACTAAAAGTATTTTGATCATAAGTATCTGGAGTTTGATATTGGCATGGGGGACAGATTAATATTTCTAACAGTGAAAAAAAAATATCCTGCTTTGAAGACCTGAAGGGAAAAAGATGGAAAGAGCTAATTATAATTTTTCCAAACAGTTGTGCAGAATGTTTCACTAACTTTTAACTTCAAGAGGATGAAGAATATGGGACATGGTAGATTAAACATGCTTAGGTCTCTTAGATATGTATTTCTGTATCTTAGGTTATTTAGATTTCTTTTTAAGGATAAATTTGCATTGCTTGATGCCTTTTGCTTCTGCCATATATTTACAATTCCAGCTTGCTCCCATATTTGATCTATGTTTTCCTATTTTCATTTAAGAACTTAATATACAAAACTGGAGCCCCCAAGAGAGCATTAAGTGTACATTATTTGTATTGTTTAAAGTTAGGAATCATATTTTAAAAAAATCAATTTTTAATGTTGGTGCATTACAGCTCCTTTATTGGCCACTAGAGCCATGCAAAGCAAGCAGAGCTCACGGCTCAGTGAGGCAGCTCTCCTCTGCTTTGTTCTGCGGTGCTGGGCAGGACAGAGGGAGAGGATGCTTGAGCTTCACCTTGCCTTTGGGGACCCACCTCCTTCTGTATGGGCTCAGGCTCCCACTTCCCTACGTGCCTCAAATAGCTTTGTCCTCTGCACTTGTTCAAATAAAGTAATGCTGTCTTTCCTTGCTGTCCAGGCAAATAGGAGAGAATCTGATTGTCCCTGGAGGAGTCAAGACCATAGAGGCTAATGGGCGCATGGTTATTCCTGGGGGAATAGATGTCAACACTTATCTACAAAAGCCCTACCAAGGGATGACTGCTGTTGATGACTTCTATCAAGGCACAAAAGCAGCGCTAGCGGGGGGCACCACCATGATCAGTGAGTACTAGCAGAGCTATCTCTTCCCATGCCAGGCTGAAGCCTGTGTAGTATGTGTGGGAATAGCTACTAGAGGCTTCATTCCGATTTTCTGAGATCTTCTGCAATGAATCTTCAAATTTCTGGGCACTGTGTTTGAGGTCCATTCATCATTGTTACCCAGGGTTGGCATGAAAATGAACCTACCCTCAGAAAGAAATACCAGCATGGGGAATTGTCTCTTGGGTTTTCCCCTGAAATAGAGAACAAGCACTGAGGGATAATGTATGTACTCTTGGGATTTTTGGAAAACAGTGTAGGTAGAGCTGTAAGTATATGGCACAGAAAATCTGACAAAGATCTGCTGTTCCCACCTACTGCTTTTCAAGGGCTTTGGAAATAACAAGATGCTTATTTATGAACTTGGATTTGGCAGCAGGAATTGAGGAAGTTCTTAGCAGAGATGTCCTGGAGGAACATCTTTGTTGGTGAAAGGAAGAAGTGTTTCTGGTTGTTAAAGACCCTTCTTCTGTCTACAGATGGTGGGACAAGATTTATCTCTTTCCTTCTGGCCGTGACTTGACTTTGGTTAGATGTTGAGGCAATTGTTCAGGTGCCATAAATTGTCTTAGCTTCCATGTGGAAAGGAGCTTCCCAACCGAGTTTTACTCTCACTGAATTTGGATGTGGCTTTTTTGGGGGGGTTATCTGTTAGCCATGTTCAGCAGCAGGTATCAGCTGAAAGACTCTTTGGCCATAGGTACAAAATGCACTGCTGTTTATTCCTTTTCTTAATAGTTTTTTCAGTCTGTGTTCTTCAGCTGAGTTTTCCTGTGCAGAGTTAGGCTTGCAAATGTCACTGGTAAGCCCATCTTGATTTGTTTTCATACCAACTTTTGACCTAGCCCTGCAGAGAGAAGTACCTATGCAGAAGTAGTACCTATGCATAAGTAGTCGTGTCTTTATGTCAGTAGATGGTGTGGCATCATTAAAGGCAGAAAGTCTTGAGACAGGAGAGAGGCAGGGCATTCAGTGTACTGTATAGTGTGACTGAGTGTTTGTGCTCTACATCACCCCCGTTCAAACCTTTGGCTGTATTCCCAGTTTTGGCTGCTGAGAAAACATTGAACATCTGCGCTGATGTATTGGAAGGCAGAGTGGGCCAGTTCAGTGGCTATGAGGCACTGGTTAATTATTGTGCTTACTGTGAAATACGTAGAAATGGACACATCAGGGAAGAAATACCTCGAAGTCCAGAACCTATGGTCTCTTGTAGTACAGTAAGGGGAAAGACAAATGTTTCCTAAACTGTGAGGTGTTTGGCTCCCCCATTGTGTGTCTGCTGATGCTGCACCAAGCAGGTTGCCAGACTCATCTTTAGTATAGACTGCTCACAGTCTGCTGCACCTGAGGCAGCAGGACCTGGCTTACACCTCAGAGTTACAGGCAGCACTCAGACTGCCTCCAAGGCTGCTGCTCTGGCTGAGGTGCTGGAAGACTGCTCGCCGTGGGGAAATCTGAACAGTGTGCATACTGTCCAGCTAACAGACACTCAATCTCTTTTTCAGTTGACCATGTGCTTCCAGAACCTGGATCAAGTTTACTGACCTCCTTTGAAAAGTGGCATGAGGCAGCTGATACCAAATCCTGTTGTGATTACGCTCTCCATGTGGACATCACCAGCTGGTACGATGGGATTCGAGAAGAGCTGGAAGTACTGGTGCAAGACAAAGGTTAGTGAGTGAAATGTAGTACTATTTTTTGGTTTTATTGAAATATCGTATGGAGGTGAAATTTTGAAGTATTTTAATGAATGCATAGGCACTGACTATGCTGGCCAAGGTTCTTCATACCTTGAACTTGTATTTCCACTTGCTGCTGTGTAAAATGGACCTAAAACTTTGTGCATATATATGAGTTTGTCCAGTATAGGCACGGAAGATTAAGATGTGTACATTGTCATATACAAATGTATCACTATATTCTTGCTTGTATATGTGGAAATAGGCTCAGACATTGCATGGGTAGGTTTTTTTTGAAGGTGAAACTCAGAGATCAGCGTTTAGGATAATCAGCCCAGTCACCTTAGATCTTCTATTTAAGGAATGAAGAAAATGAAACATTTCAAGGTAGGGGTTCAGGTTTTAACTAGACTGAAATCTTGGATTCATCTGCCTCATTAAATCCAAATGTGAGGAGCACATGGGTCTGTGAAAATGTCACTACAGGCTAGATCCCGTTTCTCAGAAGTGACTTGGAATAATTTACTTGCTGAGACTTGATTTTGTAAATACAACATGCCTGTATTCTAAAACAGATTTCAGTTATTAGAAAAATAGATGCTAAAGTTAGGCACCTAGTATTGAAAAAATGCCCTGATTTTCTCAAGTTCTTCTCTCCCCGAAGTTACTGGAAGATGCTTTGTTTCAACACTTGCGAAAAAAAGGTCACTTATTTAGGAATCTAAGACACTTATAAGGGTTTGACTATGTTCAATTAACAGGTCTGCTATCATGTGAGATGCTATAGGTTACCCTACCTGGACTCCAGCTACCACTTCAAAACAGCACGGATGAAACCTCTCCTAAACACGCTTCCACACATGCAGGCTCAACGTGGCAGCCTCATATATGGAGGGCATTCTGGTAGCACCAGATGCCTCTGTGTGAGCAATGGGATCTAGCCTTCAGAAGATCTTAGCTTAGATCTTGTTCCTTAAAATTGTGCCTAACAGCATGTATTTTCTTTCCAGAATTATATATTTTCATGTATTTTTCACTTTATACTTTCCTTGGAAATGTATGGATATTAATTAGGGAATATTTTCTGAAATAGTATGCAGTTTCCATGGGGAAATCAGAATGAGTCTTCTGTTGGGAAACCTAAGTGATATGTATGTGCAGCATCCTTTGTAATGTGTAGTGCTAGTGTTGACTTATATGTGAAAGGTTCTTTTTATGGAGAAAGGTACTATCAAAGTAGAAGAAAAAGCAAAATGCTATTTTTGAGTGAATGGTTGTTTGCTGAAATGCCATGGAGGTGCAGTCACCTGGGGGAGTTTATTCCATGTCATAGGATGCTAACAGTACATGTGCTGTATAACCAGATTTTAGCCAACAAAACACTTCCATCAGCAAGACTGCACATAATTAGAGAAACTGCAGCTGGTTTCTGCATAGATCTCTAGTATAGGTGATTTTTACAAGGTGATGACATCTGTTAACACAGGTTGTGCCAAATCTGTGCTATTTCCCTGCTATCAGCATTAACATGAATCTGCTGCTGTGCATTAGCTGACTGTACTCTCAGAGAAGTACACTGTGCCTTGTTTCAAAGGTTGGATATTATTTTCCAGAGCTCCTGGACCACAGATGGCTCAGCACTCCCAAATTTGCCTGAGGATTTACATTAAAAGCCTGAAGCAGACAGTTGGGTTAATTGTTTTCTCCAACTATTGAAATGCAAGTTTTCTATATAAATCTGTCCTGCCTCTGAGTCATCAGAGGAAGCAGAAATCTGTTCATTGGTTCCTGAACTGAGATGTATGATGGAGCCCTGGTGGCCTTTTCAGTGGCAAGAGCATTAGGAGGTCACTTTTGTTCTCATTTATGTCTCAGGCAGGCAGTGTGAGTTACTCCCACGTGTTAGGAGACACAAGGTAAGGGCGAGTATGAACTCACAAGCACAATAGGAAATAATTCAACGTGGCAAGGGCTTTCAAATTAACGGGTAATATTTCCTGATAATTGGAAACATTTGAGCCAGCTGGTGCAAATAGACTTGATGTCAGTGGAGTGACCCTGGTTTTCATCAGCTGGGAATCTGGATTGAATTGGTTCTCAGCTGATTGTGGGTGAGTTAGCTGAGTGACAGGGCTCAGCTCATTGTGTTTCAGTGCTACATGTGCCTAATGCAATCAGCATGAGTAACAGGCGAGCTCACAGAGTGGCTGTTGAGGTGCCTTTTCATGAGGTATAATTGAGTAATTAATCAGTTTTAAATCAATACAAAGCTAATTTAAGGAGACACAGGCTTTGGAGGGGCCTGGAGATATTGCAGATCCAAATATTGATTATAAACACTCAGGCTTCTAGCATTTCAGCAGCTGTTTTGGGAATGGGCTTCTTCAGTATATGCAAAGGAGCGAGAGCTTGAAATTGCTGAGAGGGGCCTCACTGGTTCCTTTGACTGTTCAAAAAAACCTATAGTTAGTCCTGCCTAAAATTTGGAGAAGATTCTGTTGAGTACTCCTGGTGCGAGAGCAAGTACGGCATTAACAAGAATGTAGTGTGTAACAGATGTTAAGCATTAAGGTCAATAGGCCATGGACCAGGGCTTTTGAAAAGCTGCATAATTCCAATGAGTAGGTCAAGGAACCAGGCCAGGGCAAGGAGTCTAATCTTGAATACCTGTATATGTAAATTTGTGTTATTTATCTTGGTCTCTGCTATAGGTGCTCTCTTTGCAAGGCAGGATTGTTTGCACCATCTCTCCTGTTAGTTGTAAAGGCAGCCCCTTGAAATACTCTTCTGCTCTGTGTGTGTATCTGGTGGTAGCTGAGGGTGTGAATGAATGTTCACGTGGGAGAACTCTGCTTCTGCACTGTGCTAAGGAGCAGGCTCAAGATCCTATGGCAGGATCCCTGCTGGGATCTCTTCTACTCCCATAATTTCAGGGAGAACATTAGAGTGAGAGCAAAACTCAGTCATTTTATGAAGGTCAGAAGAGGGCCTAAGAAGATAAAAGACAATAAAAATGAAAGGATGAAAATACATATTACTTGGGTCAGTGAATGTCTCCCAACCACAGCACTCAGAGAAAGCTGCCTTACCTCCTGCAGGACTGTGATTAAATGAATTACCTTTGGCTAGAGCCTAGTGGATAAGGGAGAGCAATAGGTAACCCAGCTCCTGGCTTGCAGTGGAACGTGCACGAGGGTTCGGTCCCGTGCCATCGCCGGGGCCAGTCAGCAGGGCTTGGACCAGGCCTAACACTCCCTCGTTGCTTTGTGTGTGCATGGGCACCCCCGCAGAAAGCTGGCTCCTGGGTGCAGCTGCCATCTGACATGTGGGGTGGCTTTGTGGAGAGAGAACGGAGCTTTGCTCTGAGGCAGGTAGGATGGATGTGCTGCGTGCTGCTGTGAGCAGTCACAGGGACACGGGGCTGAGGGCATGAGGCTGTAAGCACTGGCCCCAGGGAAGGTCCAGTCAAGCTTAGGTTTTAAAATAATAATGTACTGAGTACTTTGAAACGGTAATGAGGCATAGATGGAGGGATTACAGTTGGTAAAAGCTGTATGCGTTCTCTGAGAACTTGATAAATAGGAAAATAGGAAGAAAGGATGGGCTTACAGGCCGACAGTGTTCCACCTTTCAGGCTGGATTTGCTCAGTGTGGAAGTCAGCAAGGAGGGGCCAGCTCTTGATTTGTGTTTCTCTCTGAGCTGCCTGGACTTAGCAGGAAGACATAATACCAGGGATCATTTCAATGTTTTATCCTGCACGTATCCTGGGGTATATTAGTCCTGTAATTGTGAATAAACAAATCCTATGTGTGTGTGTGAGCAGTCATACACTCTGCCTGAGGATGTATTTGCTCTTTCTAGACTCATGAAGGGGTTATATCTTCATCAGAGAGCCTTATTCATTTTGTGTAGACAACATGAATAACATGAACAGATCTCTTCCTTTTTCTTCTTGCCCCAGGAAGCACAGTTTTCATCACAGCCATTTTGAAATGCAGCATACACAACTTAGAAAACTTAGAATTTACTTTTCTTTTAATCTGGAAAACTACGATATTGGTCCCTGGACCAAACTGGGGATCTTGTCAGTAGACTAAAGAGTAAGGCAAATATATTAACTAATATGAATTCATATGTACAGAGATTATGAACAAAAGATGTTTTTAATTCTCATTCTGTAAAAATACACAGCTGTGTAAATAACCAAATCTTTGAAATAAATAGCAACACTTGTGGGGATTTGAATACAGGGAATTCTTGACAACTGATACTCAACACTAGCATTTCTTACAGATTTGAAATTGTCATCTTTCTTGGTTTTTTATGACTGCCAGCATAAATCCTTCCATCTTTAGAAAGCAGAAGGAGAGGTGTGGTGAGCTGCCTATAAAACTGGTTTCAGTCTTTGTTTCCACTCCTTCCCAGTGTCTACCATCAGCTAAGCTGAGCGCTTTGGAGTGTAAGGTCAAGAAAAAGCAAGTCTGTATGCATATTCAGATACACAGTTCCTACATCTTCTCAGCACTTTGGGGGAACCTAACCAGATAAAACCAGAAGTTTTATCTACCAAAAAGCACAGTTTAAATCAAGTTGAAATGTTTTCCTGATTCACTAAGGAAACATAAAAAGAAAAACAGCGATTCACAGAATCTTACACAAGGTTTTTTAAACTTCACAAACTTTACATGCTTACTTTAGCCACCATTGTTTGTGACTTGGCTACAAGCAATTCTGTACGCCATGGTGGCTGGGTTACTCCAGGGATGAACACAGGCTGCCCACAGCATCCAACAAATTCCCCCAGAGAAGAGGGCATCCAGGCTTCTAGTCCAAGCAACTGTAATGCAGCTGTGAAGCCATGCTTGATTTTTGGCAACCGCTGGTGAAAAGCCTAGTCCAGACATACTCCATTACTTTTCCTGAAGTTTTTGTTCAAATACAATTTAAGAATACACTTACATGGCAACACCTTTGAATTTTGTCTTGAAACAGGTGTGAACTCTTTTCAAGTCTACATGGCGTACAAAGATCTCTACCAAATGTCCGACAGCCAGGTATTGCTTTGAATGCTTTTCATTGCTGTGATCTGTCCTCTGTTTTCTCATCTCCCAACACTTGAGGAGTTGCTGAGGTTGAATCCCAGAGAAACATTCTCACTGGCCTGATTAGCACTGGGAGAATTGTGCAGTGGTGGTTTACTCTCTGGAGGGTCAGTGCTCAGCTGCACAGAACACCTGCATGTGTTTCTTCACGTGTATGGCACTCACCTTCTGAAGAGATCTCCTGGTGTCTCCCAACATTGCAGCCACTCAGCTCTGCTCAGGATTTTGCTCATGTTATTTTGCAGTAACCTTTTGAGAACTCTAGGTCAGAGAGGGAGAAAAAGATGAAGCAGTTGAGGCAGTGGCAGTTCTGAGGTTTCAAGAGTTTCTTAGTTGCTGTAAGCAGCTAAATGGAGTTGCTTTTTGGGGGAGGTGGCCTTTTCTCATTAGGGCTGGTGATAACAATGAGCTTGTTTGTCCAGAGCTCATTACACATTCCAGACTCTTCAGCTTTCCCATTCATACATATCAGGCCACTGTAAGTGGACAATGGCATCTGTTAGTAATAATAATGTTTGCTTATTCAGTTGAGAAAATGTTTCTTTCTTACTTATTCCCAGAGCTACAGCTCTTGGTCTCTTAAATAACTGTTGTTACACCTCCAATACATGTGGTTTTAATTGGAATTTTAGACATAATAATTTATAAATATTCTCTGAGAGGCAGTGCCTGTTAAATTCAACTCTCTGTTGGAATTGCCAAGAGGGATACATCAAAATGTTTAATGTGTGGCTGGACTAATGGCTGTTACCTTCTTTAAATGTCCATGTTGCAAGCCATGTATTGCAGTCCATTCAATGCTGCCTGTAGTGCCCTAGTGCAAAAGTAGACACTGAAGAACTTTTGTCTTCAATATTTAATCTGTGTTTGAAAACTGGGCTCCAATATTACTGAAGTCTGATTTAAAAAAGGGACACATAAGCTGAATACCTTTTGGAAAGGAAACTGTATTTCAGTAGATGTGTGCTCAGAAATTACCAGTAAAAGGAACAGGATGAACTATTGCCCTTCTTTACGGATGAGTGTTGAATCTTAGAAAGCAATTAGAAAACCAAGGATACTCTAGAGAAAATATTGCAACTTTTAATTGCAGAATTAAAGATGTTGCTGAAAGCTCAAGAATAACTGCTCTAAGAAGATGGTACAAAATGCCTGCACTTCAGAAAAGAGATATTCTAGCCATACTAAAAGTGCCTGTAATACATGGCAATACCTCTATTTTACATTTGCTAAAACTGCAGAAAAGAGGGTCACTAAACTTTGCCCTGTGTGGGAGGGCATGGTGAGGTGGCCCTGCAGTGCAGGGTCTGGGGCAGACTTTGTGTCCCAGGGAAATCCAGCCTGTCTTGGTGCAGCTGATGTGTACAGGGGTGGGTAAGTCAACATCAATCAGTGAAGCTCAGGTTCTGTGTAGAAAAGAGCTCATTTGCTGTTCACCAATGTAATTACCAGCACAGAAGGTACAAAACTGAGGTGAATAGAGAGGTCTGAGTGTTCAGTAATGTGTTTTCCTTATTCAGCAGTGTTTCCTTCTTTGTACTACCTGCAGCTTTATGAAGCTTTTACCTTTCTAAAGAGTCTTGGGGCTGTTATCCTGGTCCATGCTGAAAATGGAGACTTGATAGCTCAGGTGAGTGAACCATCATTTTTGCTTCACCGTGTGAGATGATAGGTATAAGAGAGGAGAAGTAAAATAGGCCAGTCAGAGAATGGGCAGGAAGAAAGGAACTCCCTGTAAAGAGCCTTAATTGAGCCTGATGCCCTGCACACTGCTGGTATAAAGCCTGGGATGAGAGAATGGGGGTCCTTTTGCAGTAATTGGCAGAGCATCCTTGAGACAGGGCAATGATCCAGGCAGCTCCTTGCCTTGGCAGCAGATGAGGACCAGATAAGGGAGGCAGAAGGAAGCAAGAAGATTTCTGCTGAATCCAGCAGATACAAGTGAAACAGAACAGTGTAAAGCATTGTTCACAGTTTTTGGGTACAAAAAGTGGATTTTGAAGGCTTTATACTAAAGTCTTTTGCTGCAGCTATCAGTATAAGCAACACAGTGAGTTTGGAGAAGGTATTAAAGCTCACAGACCTTTTTATTTTTGAGGGCAACAAATATTCTTATAAATCTCTGAAGTTTGAGAATAAGAACTACTGTGATCTTGTAGACATTTCAAAAATGCGTGTTTAAGTGTAATCCGTGTTCTTTGAAGAGGCGTCTCAGAACCAGAAAGCTGGGCTCAAGTTCAGAATGTTCCATTGAAGCGTCCTGGATCTCCAGTGCAGTCCTTGCAGGTCAGGTGCCCTGGGAGCTGCTGTCCTCCCCCTGGACTGTGCCGTGGCTCTGATCGGTGCCACAACACATGGAAACACGGAAAGAGGCAACCCAAGGACAGCAGTTGATAGTCACCCTCCCACTGGTCTTGCAGAGGCCAGGATCCCCTCTAAAACAGAACGAGTGGGTTTGGGTGGGCCTTGTTATGATGCTACATTTGTGACAGATGAATCTGTGAAGTCTGTTGCAGAGATGTCTCACTCCTCTGATCCCTCATACGTGCATTGAGCACCTCTTAGGTCAGTGAGGCTCTGAGTGAGCCCTGTGATTTATCTGCTGAGCTGCTTATCTGCTGGCTTATCTGCTAAGGACTGGGCTGCAGAGCTGACAAGGAAATTACAGCAGCTAAAGCTGTCTTTGAGATCTGGAAAAGGCAACCCACCTTGTCTCACGGCTAAGGGAGAACCTCAAGAGAGTGTTTGATTGGTTGGGCAGTGTGTAAGAACTCTTGCCTTGGGTGCATTTTTCTTTCCCCTCTGTGGGAAAAACACATCTCCATCTGCCTTGTTAGAATTTACCCCCTTTGAGATCTGCCTTTCACTTTTAACTTTGAGTTAGACCAAAATAACCACTGAGGTCAAAAGTTACTAGTAAGGAGTCAGCAGGCACATACAGTGCAGTCATGTCCTTCCCCCACTGAAACTAGGTGACAACCCTCATTTGAATTCAAGAGAGGAAAAAAAGCTGATTTCTCATGAAGTTTAGCATGAATAAAAACTACTAAATACATAATTTATAGTTTTAATACAACCTAAAATATCCAGTAGAATTAAAATGACTACTAATAAACATGATTAAGTCAATATTACTGTAGAAATGGCAAAATAAAACAAATCAAATGGCATCTGTGGTGTTTTGATACATTGCCCATTAAAATCAAGGGGCACTCATGGAATTGCATTTTTGATAGAAATCTATTTCAGTTACATTTTTCTCAGATCAGCCTTAATATACAGCCATCGAATATGAATAAACAGGACAGAAAATTATTAGGAAAAGAGGAAGTAAATAAATGTAAGTTATGTTATACATCAATATATCTGTTCACCGCTGCCATGTTTCGTAAAATCAGTCTTTCTCTATGCTTTTATTTAGAAGAATTATTTAGACAGTGAAAAGAAAGCTGCCTGCACATAGGTTTTTTAGAACTGTCCTGTGTGAAAATACAATTTGATCTTGTCAAACAAATATTCTAGTTAATTAGCACTATCAAGTCCTCTTACAGTGGGTAATTTATCATATGATCTAGTTTTATTACTTCCTTCAAGATGCAAATCTGTCCTACTTTGTGTATCTTTTCTGTGCCGACTTGCTATCTTTTTCATGGCTGTACCTTCATTTTATTGCTGTATTTTAATTATCTGAACTCTTTAACTGGAACTGTTCAGAGCCAGTGCATTAATGATCCAGAACAGCTGTTTTTAAAAATACCTATGAAACCTTATGTTTTTCTAACCAAAATGTTCTTACAAAGGTAGATTAATATGTTAATGCCTCTTCAGCCTCAATTGATTGCAGCAAAGGCTAAAGTATATATGAATGTTGACTTGTTCAGTTTTACAGGAGTGTATTGGTAATGTGTGAGCTTTTCACCCTCAGGGACCTGGGATCAGATATTTATTAGTTGACACATTCAAATCTGTTCAGTAACTTCATCCTGGTCTCTAGGGAACATTTGTCTGTGTCACAGAGCCCTTAGTTAGATCGTTGAGCTGGGCTCATTAGAGCCCTGTGGGCAGGGCAGGCTGGGGCCAGAAGTACAGCAGCAGCTCTGGTCCCACTCCTGCTCTGCTATCAGGCCTGGACCAACCTCAGATGAAGAGGGGTTGACCACCAGTTTCTGCAAAAAGGGAAATTTATTCCTGTACCACTGCTTGGCCTTAAATTAAGTGAAGCTTTTGTCTATTTTAAAATAACTTATCTCACTGCTATGAAGCTGGATAGTGCAGATTTTTTTTCTGACAAACCCTCATTGGTCTTGAGATGGGCTTTTTGATGGGGACACGGTGTCCTTGCAACTGGAGGGCAATGCTTTGCTTTATAAAAGCATAATTTTAGTGATTCTCTGTGTAGGAAGAAAGTGTTACAGAAAACTGAATGTGACAGCAAAGCTGAAAGTTTAAGAAAGTGCTTTGTGGATTGCAACCAGAGAGAAACTTGAGCAAGTAAATAGGGAATGGGAGGCTGGAACTACCCGTAATTACCATTTAGTGTATTGGTTGAAGTCCATTCCCTGCGCTGGAGTTGTGGTGTCAAGTACGACTTTCTGGAGGGCAAAGGTGCAGCCCAATGGCTTGGGGCACAAATATGCTCAGTCACACAACAGAGACCAGTGCTGGCTGTGCTCTTGTGGCGTGGGACCAGTTTAGAGCCAGTGTTTTCAGCGTTCTGTGGGATCTGCAGCGGCATTGACACTGACACTAAAAGGGGCAGTCAGACCATATGGCTGTTCATCTCCCTGAGGATGCTGCGTGCAAGGGTCTCATCTTGGAGCTGGGTCAGCATTTATCTCTTACGTTGCAGGAACAAAAGCGTATTCTGGAGATGGGAATCACTGGACCTGAGGGACATGCCCTGAGCAGGCCAGAAGAGGTAAGAGACTTGGCTCATTTGGTTATTTGTGGAAGAATTTTGTCAGACATGTAGTGTTGGAGCTTGGCTTCTGTATGTGCAGACGATGGATGGCTGCATCAGGGAAGGCAGCAGTCTGCTTCTCCCACTGCCTTTTCCAGTATTACTCAAAGTCTGAAAAGTCCAGGTCCTTTCAACTTGCTTGTTTGCCTGAAAAGCCCTTTGGATGCTGCAGCAGGTGCATTTCCTTAGCCCAGAGATAAGCGTGTCCTTGTACACTTGGGAGTCGCAGCTCCTGCTGCCCTGGGCACGGGTGTCCACGTATTTTTTAAGTGTGACCTTTGTGTTTTGATTTGTGGTGACAAAAAAATGGGCTTATCAGGCTAAAAATCAGCAGTACAGCCTGAGGTTTAGGCCTCAGAGTAACTGCATTTACTAAAAAGCTTTCGCTAAAAACCTCCTTTAAGATGCATGTGCACATCTATACTGTGCATATGCATACACCCACATATAGATCTACTTTCATGCTGGCAGATATATCAGTGTCAGAAATGCGGGCTGTAGAGATGCAAATACATGAGAATGGAAAGATGCCGTGAGGCAGCTCATTTTATGCAACTCCCTTATAATAAAATCTGGTCTCTGGTGTGGATCATCTCAGGCATCTGGAAAGGGTTTATTTAATGACTAGGAAAATGTGGAGACATGAGAATGTCCCTCAAAGTACACAGCTCAGACCGTTAATGGGATGTGGAGGGCGGTAGTGGGAAGTGACTGCTTTCCTAGAAGACTAAAGAGATGAGGTCCTGGGGATTTGAGGCTGAGCTTGAAGAGATTGTTGTGGTTTGCAGAACTTTATTTAACTTCTCCCCAAGGCGAAAGGAATCAGCTTAATTGGTCACATTCTTCTATTGAACTGTTTATGTACTTTTTCATTTTGCTGTTCAACTTCTACTAAAATTATTCTAAAAGGATTGTTTCCTTTTAATGAGAACAAGGGCCTAAGGAAAATCTGCATTCGCAGTTTCCAGAAAGGAATTTTGCTCAGCTCTAATGCTGCTGTGCAGAGGCCCTGCCTCCTTCCTTGCTTCTCTAAAGGTGCATTTGGGGTTCCCAGAGCAAATGTTTTGATACAAGTCCTAGGACAACCTGAAGCAGTCTGATTTAAGGAAAAATATTTTACAAACCTGTAAAGGATTAAGCCATGTAGTTTTGGAAGGAGTAAGTTGCTCAACTTTTCTAGCAAAACTCTTGCACAGAAATTTCTGTATCACTGAGTCACTATTTTCAGTTACAACAGGGTTTTTCGTATTAAAATGCCAATACTGTGAGTCCATCTGGGAAGGATCTGGTATAAAACTGATGGTTGGGGAAAGGAGTCTCCAGAGCTGCTGGGAAACACTGCTCCTCCATCTGAAGATGCTTGCTTTGTGTGCCTACGTCCCAGATGGCTCCCTGGGAGGAGATTGCCTTTACGCTTGCTGACAGAGGGGACTTACTGGGCACTGCTTCAAAGGCTTCTGTGGATTATGGGCTAAATTCAGTCCACAGTGCTGAAGTTGCTGTTTGAGAATTCTTTGCATTCACTGTCACCATTATGTAAAGATTAGGGTAAGCTGCCAGGGGGAGCTCAGAGGTTGTCTCCAAGCAGGGGCAAGGTTTTCTTGCTTTGTTCTCCTTCCAGCTGCACGGTAGGAGTCTGAAACAGTAGAGTGGGAGGAAGGTAAGGAGGAGCTGCATCAGCTGCTCGGACATAACCGTTCCTGGGGTGCGAGGAGCCAGGGAGCTGTGTTTGTGCTGGGGCAGTTGTACCCTGCTAGTGAGTACAGCCTGGCTGTGGTTACTGCTAGTGCCAAGTGTTTGAGGTTGGGTTAGCTCCCTGTTTCCCAGCACTGTGTCTCTCTATGGAAAAAGCAGAATCAACTCCTGAAGAGTTGAGCTGCTGAACAGTTAGAAATACGGCTCAGTCTTCCAGTTCATTTTTTCTTCAGCCTTCATTTGCAGTTAACTTTTCCCTCCTTGTTTCGCTCAGCTTGAAGCAGAAGCAGTTTTCCGTGCCATCACGATTGCCAGTCGAATAAACTGCCCAGTGTACATCACCAAGGTGATGAGCAAGAGTGCAGCTGACATCATTGCACTGGCCAGGAAGAGAGGTAAGTGGCTTCCTTTGCTGCCCCAAACTCGTTTTTTTTTTTGTTAAATAGAAGCTCAGTGAAAAAACCTGTACATCTTGACCCAAATGACAAGCTATAGGGAGAGGTTACCAAAGAATCATAGCACCATCACAGACTCTAAATATTTATGGCTGGGAAGAACGAGGGGAAATCCTTTTATATGTTTAAGTTGAGAAGCTCTCCCCACAAACTGTCCTCTTGAAGACTGAGTTGTAACTCTTCTCTATCCTGTTTTCCCTTTTACTTTTTCCTTAGACTGCTATATCTCTGTTCATGGGAAGGGAGATACTTTATTCCTAATGGAGTCTAGCACATCCTGCCAGTATTTCAGGTTGTCACACTCTGAGATGTGGCTTGGGCAGTGACCCTGCTTTTAGAGATGCTTGGAGCTCACTCCTGGCCTTTCTGCTGGAAGCTGACCCCCTCTGATGTGTACTGCAGGTCGGCCCTGCTTGCTGGGGCTGTGGTGGGATCCAGGTTGCAAAGCACCCAGAAAGGCCTTGTTAGCCTGAAGGCAGCTGCTTCTGAAACTGCACTTGCAAGTCAGGACTGTTCTGCGGGTTGGGCCTGCAAAGCTTGTGAGCAATAGGGAAAAGCCAAAAAGCAGATTATTGTCTTGATATTTGTATTCTTGGAGACTTGGAGTATGGTGCTGGGGACCATATGCTGCTCTCTGCTGGTGCTGTGCCCAACCTGGGAGTAGCAAAAAGGCATCTGTCTGCTGAAGTGATCCACCATCCAGTGCACTCCAAGCTGGAGCAACAGAGAGAACATGGCTGTGATTAAAACAGTACAAATTAAAAGCGGGTCTGAACTGTCTCCTTCTGGATTAGAAAGAAAGATTTGTAATTATGCTGATGAAAAGCATGTACAGCTCAGAGAGACTCCTGATTATTTTTTTATCATACAGACAAAGCCAGGGCTGTTTCATTTTCTGGGGGCTGCACTAGCCATGTAGCAATGCATAAATTATACATGGCTGCATGCAGCAAGCAGTGTCATGTGCTGAAGAGAGTGAGTTGTAATTAGTTCCTGTATATCCTTGCTTTCTCCAAGGTCCCCTTGTTTTTGGAGAGCCGATCACTGCCAGCTTGGGGACAGATGGGACACATTACTGGAGCAAAAACTGGGCCAAGGCTGCAGCTTTTGTGACCTCTCCACCTCTGAGCCCTGACCCTACCACTCCGGACCACTTAAATTCGCTCTTAGCATGGTAAGAGTTCCGTTTTCTTTTACTGGATGATGGTGAGGAAAGTGCAAAAGCCAGATGGCATGAAGCATCTAGGGATCAGCCTGGTTTCCTTTAGACCAGCCTCACAGATGAAACAGCAGAGAAGGGACATAAAAAACCAGGGATAGTTATATCCTTATGCTTAGGCTGTCAGTCAGGTGAGCAGTCATGGACACTCCAGTTGCTGGTTGGCTTGATAGAGAGGCAACTGCTGGCTATTCAGGAATTAATTCTTTTTCTTTCTGCTTTTCAAGTGATTCCTAGTTGTACAACTAGATTGTCAGGACTTCAAACTGGCTTTCTCCCTAGTTCTCGGTTTTCTTTAGCTGAATTGTTGATATATGATGGGATGGCATTCTCACTGTCCAGCATAAGCTACAGCCTGGTGGATAGATCCCCATATTTGAGAATGAACTCAATTTTAAGCCCCAGTCATATCTGACAAGCACAGCTCCTGAAATGTGGGCCGTTCCTGAATGAAGAGATACCTGGAACCAAGAAAAATTTCTTGGGGCAATTTTTGTCAAAGCTAGTGCAGGGCTCTCAGCTGTGAGTTCTTCTGAAAACTGGCTTGTCCTAAACTAACCTGTGTTTGTAGCAGAGTTCCGTGGGTTTATCTCCTGAATATTGAAAACTTCTGACTTGGTAGTTTGCCTTTATATGGGAGGGACCAAAATCATACAAGTTTACTTGTGTCCAGTTCTTGCAGCCTTGTTATTGTTAGCTTGCCTGGCGTCTCTATTGGCTCCAGCATCCTCCAGCTGGAAGAAGGCAAAGATAAGTGGTACATGTAGAGCAAGTATGTCAGGAGAAAGAGGTCAGAGTGGATTACAAAGGAGACTGTCAGGGACTTGGGTGGAGGCAGCTGGAGACTGAAGGCCATCGCTTGACAGGCCAGGGATGTGAGCTGACTGCCTTCAGGTTGTCAGGGAGAGTTTAATCACTAGATAGGTGAAAGGAATGTGGACAGCAGAGGAAGAAATGTTTTTCTCATATAGAAAAGAAGATACCAGGCATTGCCGGAAACCCAGAGTGTAAACCCATCTCTGAAAGTATTTCCTGCTTGTAGCCAACTGTGGGTCTTCTTCAGCTTAAGCAGAAGACCATCTGGTCTGAAATGGTATAGAAATTCACAGCTGAAGCCCCACCAGGACAGATTGCCAGGGCTGGAGTGAGGAACTCAACTTACCATTCAAACCTCTATTTTCCTTCATGCAGTGGCACCCACCTCCTTTCTGCCTCCTCTTCCTGGGGTTTCCAATGCTCTGGACAGAGCAGTGGAATTTGAACCTTGAAAGTGACCATCTTTAGAGCAGCTGCCTGGGAGGTGGGTGGGCATACACACGTGTCAGGAAGCTGCTGTCAGTCAGTGCCACATCTCCCCTTGAACACGGTGGGTCAGGCTGTGCAGCCCACCAGAGCCCACCCAGGCTTTAACCCAACCGCTCTAAAGATGCTGCAGTTGAGCTCTGAGTTACGTGTGGCTCTGGTAAGAATACACAGCAGTTTTCTTCTGACAGTCTAATGGCAAAGATGTTTTTTCCATAACTGAGCTTTTTGTTCCAAAGAAGGACACAGAAAAAAATTGCTTTCTTGGTCTGATTCATCACTATCGGCACTGTAAAGGGTGAAGCTCACTGTGTGAGAGTAAGGCTCTTAGCCAGCTCATGTAAATGTGTATCAAAATGTTTGACTCTTTACTCTGTTAGAGTGGCTATATATGCTTTGAATAAGAGAGTCCCAAAATAAAAGTACGTGGGTCAAAGCAGATTAGCTAAAATAGGAAGAAGATTTTTCGAACTGGAATCCAAATAATGACTTTTTAAAACTAACATCAGAAAGACAAACTGAGGAGTTACAGAAATTTTCATTATTCTCCAAGCATGCAAAAATGGCTTTCTTTTTTTTCCTAGTGGCTTAAAGTCCTGGATCTTAAATGACAGCAGCTTAGCCTGCTTTCAGTTTTAATACTTTAAATCTATACTGTGAAACTAAAAAGAACTGTATATTTTTTCAGTCTGCCCTGCATTCGTGGGGAGTTTCATGCAAGGATGATGGTAAAGACGGTATTTCACATTTGTATTGCGCTGTTGATTTGGATACCAATATTTTATATTCATTAAAAAATCCTTATAACATCCTTCTTTTGCAAGCACGCAGCATACTGCTTGTGCTCTTTTCCACAGAAAGCGTTGATTTTCCACTGAAAAGCTGAATGCGTAAAACCCCATCATGTCGTATGGGATTTGCAGATTGAATTTGCCTCATGAGATTTGGTCCTTGTGTCATCTGTGGGCCATGCCCCTGAGTTAGCTTTGATCTTCCGTGGTGTGCTGCTGCATTACTGCAGCTGTGATGTGCCACCTCTTGTGAACCAGAGATGTGAGATCTTGGTGCTACACAGAAGATGCAACTTGCCATGAAAGCCTTGTTTAAGGGGAAGAATAAGATGACAAGGTATTGATCTGGCATTTACTTTGTCATGATCCCTTCCTGTCTCTCAGTTTTTTAGTTGATGTGATGCTTATCCCCCATTTGACAGTAGGGCGTGTCCAGACAGTAGGAGTGCACGTGGAGTTAACCAGGAGGTGATGGGCAGCTCTCAAGTGACACACTTCAGTTTCAGAAGTCTTCTGTTGATTTGACTGGGGAGTGCAGTTCATGTCAATAATGTCATTAGATGTCAGAGGAGAGGGAATATGGAGTTAAGAAAGCAAGCCCTTATCTTTCAGGTGTAGGAATTAGTGTGGTGTTAGAAGCATGGCATAACTCAGGGCAGTGGGCAGTGATACAGGGCTGGGCTGTGACAGGTTTTCATGGTTATATTGATCAGAGTGCAGAAAGGAGAGATGCCACAGGAAGCTTTGCTGATTAGAAGAGCATCAAAAAGGAAGAAATGGCATTGCAACCTTCTGACTTTATTGTGTTAAAATGGATGAATGTTTAACTGATGAAATTGGCTTAATCCTGTGGAGTAAGACTAGGCAGTCATTAATAATCAGGAGTAGCTAAAGCATAGCGGCCTTTTCTGTACTGACTTCATGGGTTTGGCTTCTGCTAAAAACTGGATGGATGGCATGCGAATATGGTGAAGAACCAGAAAAGAGGCCAAGGACTCTTCTCTGTCAACAATCATCAGGGCTGGCAGCCTAAAAAAATGGCATTAGAATTACTCATGTGTGACACTTTTTTCTTCTGTACTTGGTTATTTGTTAGCTTGTTGGATCTAGATTTGTGGACCAGAATCGTTCTATTGTTTCAGAGCTGGAATTTACATTATCAGTTAAAGAAAAGGATGACAGGCTCCTGGGGACATCACCCTTATGGAGTGATGGAAGAGAAATCATAGTGAGTTCTAATGTTCTTGCCTCCTGTAAGCTTAATCAAGAGCTAAAAATACCACGTTTCCTGTGGATTTTGGAGAACCTTCTTTTTTGTCTTTCTGTTTTTGCAAGATTCTGCATATTGATTGTATTCTTCCTCCTTATTCCCAGGAGCAGCTGTGATCCAGTTCTGCTCTCTGCAAAAAAATATTTTCTCTAGGCTGAAAAACCCAGCTTCTTAAATAAAAACATTACAAATGGTAGCTCTTTCTGCATTTTCTCCATGGCTTTTTCTGTGTAAGACCCTAAGTTAGATAAATCCAGAGCATGTGTTTGACTGGCACTATGCCTTTTGTTGTTCAATTAGAAAAGTACCCGATTAAAAACTTACTTTTTTTATTTTCCTGGTTCTGTTTTGGAAGGTCAGATGAGAAGTATTCGTGTAAGTTTTGCAAGAAAAATACATGCAGAAGAGAAATGCAGTGGAACACGTTTGAAACTCATGACTTTGTGTTGTGAAATTTGCCATTATTTTTTAATGTGGTTGTGAATTAATTTATCTTGAGAGTGGCAGACATTTCATACAAGCTTCTGATCATTTCCTTAATCCTGGAGTAATCCTTTGTCCTGGTTAGTGGGCTTTTGCCTGATCTCTGTTTTAAGCAGCCTGGACCTGGAGGGGGCTGTAATCCGGGAGTCCCGGGTGCTCCTGGGGGAAAGTGGGGATGTCCAATGCCATTGTTGCTCTCAGTGATCCGTAGCCAACGTGGAAAGGCTGCTGGCATGATTCACAGCCTATGCCTCTGGTGTCTTGAAAGGCTTGAAAGGTCCATTCACAGCCTGTCTGAGACCAAGGTCACCTTGGTGATGCCTGGTCTAAACCTTCTGTGTGTTAACTCCACAGTGGGGACCTGCAGGTGACGGGAAGTGGACATTGCCCCTATAGCACTGCCCAGAAAGCCATTGGAAAGGACAACTTCACTATGATTCCTGAAGGGGTCAATGGAATTGAGGAAAGGATGACTGTTGTCTGGGACAAGGCTGTAGTAAGTAATTGCTTACTTTTATAGACTCAAAGAAAATGGAGTGTTGGCTGAATAATGAAAGACAAGAGACTCTTGGCCATTGCTTAAGTGACTTTCTGATATATTTCTGAGAATTCCCTGAGAGAATGCTACTGTGAGGTGAATTGCTTATTTCAAAAACCTCTTCCAGTTTTTTAAACTCAGGGCTGTGTTTCACTTCTGACACTGCAGTAGTATTGTGTTTTATTAGACCTGAGGCTTCCCAGACTCCACTGCTCTATTTTCCATTTGTGTCAGAGCGGATGCTTCTGAGAGATGTGGTATCTGGAGCAATTTAATGGTTTTGAAGTGGACCTCATATAAACGTGATGAATGGATTGTTTGAATTTGGGAAGTGTCTCATCGTTCTTGAAGAATTGCAAATGGATGGCAGCTGAGCCTGAGGCTAAATGATGAAATGCTTTGAAGGAGAGCATTGCACATAATTCATACTGGCATACTTTGCAGTGAAGTGCCAGTATAAGTCAGGACTTTTTTGATGGTTCCATGGATTCTAATGTACAATGATACTCTCCCTCTATTGTCTGTCTCCACGTGCACACCCTGCACACTCACACACATTCACTGCTCGAATGCACAGTGCAGACTGGGAAGTGGCAGTATTTACAGTGCTCTGATGAGCACTTCCCCCAGACTATATTTTATAACCACTTTATTCACGGATAGCTATTGAGATTCCAAGCACACAAGAAGCTTCAGATACCTGCCATGTAGGAGCAAAGCAGGGAAGCAAGCAAAGCACAGCCAGCTGCTGCTGTTTTTCTTTTGTTTCTCCCTCAGTGGGAAGGAACTGCAGGAAGGGCTGCAACATGGGATATACAGGTGGTAACAGTCAGTCCTGCACCACTGACTAGCTTATACTTTACAAACCTTGTATTTAACCAGGCAGGAAATAAGTGTTTATTTAATATTAAAAGACTCGGCACTGTTGTTCTTCCTTAGAACATTGTTCTTGCTCATTGCCAGGGAAGACCTGAAAATATTCTACTGAGAAATCAAAATGCTGTTCTGTACAGTTGCAATTACCATCACTGACTGTATACCAAGTTCTATTGGTGATGACATTTCTCCAGGCAAGGAGTTTATAATTGGTTCTATTACTTAGATGTATAGGTCTGACAATAATAATAATAGAATGGACTTAATTTGCAAGAAGTGTTCCCAAAAGTGTTGGAATCTTGATCCTTTGTTTCATCTTGTAACACTCATGTAAGTTTCTCCATTTTAAAATTGTTTCATATTTAAATGGAAATTACTAGGACTAGCAACGAAACACACTTAGGCCTCAGTGTGTAGGGAAAGGGACCCCAGATAGCTGAGCATCTTGGTAGTATCATGTGCACTAAGGTTTCATTGCCTGTCCTTTGCAATGCCTGGAGTAACACTCATTTATTTGAAACTTCTAAGTAAAGAGCCGTATATAAAGTCCTGTGTGTTACAATCTCTGTTTCATGCAATATCACCATATCTTTAAAGTGATGCCTTTCAATATCTCCCTGACCTCTCAGTACTCTGAATAGTAAGTCCTCATTTCACAAGCATGTTTTGCTCAAATCACATTGTTTTTTAGGCCACAGGCAAGATGGACGAGAGTCAGTTTGTAGCTGTCACCAGCACCAATGCTGCCAAAATCTTTAATCTGTACCCAAGAAAAGGCCGGATTGCTGTAGGATCGGATGCTGATGTTGTTATTTGGGACCCTGATAAGGTGAAGACTATAACAGCCAAAAGCCATAAATCGGTAAGGAGAAAATGAAAACCAGCAAGAGAAAAGAAATGTCACTGTTGTTTTTCAGCTGTTGACATAAATCAGGTGAACACCAATAGCACGGGATACAGAGGAGGGAGGTAACTGCCTACTTCTGTTCTGAAATGGGTAAATGTTTCAGGATGTGAGAGTACTGAAGTCCTGTGTTGGAAGCATTGGGATCAGGAAGGATTTCTTTTCTCTCTGCATATACCCTTGCACTATTTATTTTTTGCGTGCTTGTGGCAGATCTGTAAACTGATGTGAATTAGCAGCTCTGCAGCTGAGGTTAATAAGGCTATGAGGATAAATTTAAAACCAGCTCATTTCTTTTTGCTTACCTGAAAAGCACCTGATGTTATAAATGTCACGATTAAATTAACGATATTCTAAACTATGACAGATGATTGAATGTTTTGATAATACAGCTGTAGTCAGCTTCATGGATGGAATTTTGTATTTAATTCCAGCACTTTGCCACATACTTTTTTGCCCTCAGTGCAGAGTACCAGTGACTGACAGCTGATTTTATTTTGACTCTGACAGGTTTTATCTTATGTGTTGTCTATCCCAAAGTTGTTACCTTACTGCTCAGTGCTTTGGTCCTTCGTATTGGGGAATCCTTCCAAAAGTTTTCTTGAAAATCCAATATTGCATTTTTATATTAAAAAGGCAAAAACATTTAGAAACCTTTAAAAAGTAAATTTAAGTGGTTCAGTTTCTATTCCTCTATCTTGGGATCTCTCTGTATTTTCAAGAAACTAATAATCACCTGCCCTGTCATTACCATTTAGATTCAGGCCTTCCTGGGCTTTTCTGGCAGAAATATATGTGCTGGCCTCTTTGAAATTTGCTTACACAGTCGTAGCAGATGCAGAGTGGGACCACATCTTCTGGGTCTCCAGCAGCTGAGTTACAATTTTCCTTCATATTAGGGCTATTATACTTCTAAATGCTCTGGGTAGGTACAGAAAACCTTCAAAAACAAGTGAAATCCTTGATGGAAAATGAAAAATGGAAAGGAAATGTCTCAGCCAGGAAAGTCTGATCAGAAAGGTCCTTTAAAATAATTTCATATCAAAATACATTGCTTTTCCTTCATACAAAACAATTTTGTACACTTCTTAATGGCAGTTGTCCAAAACCATGGCTACCAATGTACATATTGTATGTTACTAACTGAAAGAGGCCTTGCAGTGAATATGTTGGTTGATCCTCAGGCCATTGAGTACAACATCTTTGAAGGAATGGAGTGCCATGGTGCCCCGCTCGTGGTCATAAGCCAGGGGAAGATTGTGTTTGAAGATGGAAATCTGCACGTAAATAAGGGGATGGGCCGCTTCATCCCTCGCAAACCTTTCCCTGAATATCTTTACCAGCGCATCAAAATCAGAAATAAGGTAATGTCAGAGCCTGTTTAATCTTCTTTGCAGCCAAACCCTTTTGGAAGCACAGTAGCCCATGTTTTTAATGTCATTGTGCTATTATGAGTCCATGTCAGATGGACTGTATATGACTTGCTGAAAAAATGACCACAAAGCTGGTTACAATTGTGGACTCATCTAACTTATTATTGACATCGTGAGCTTCAGCAGGTAGAACATATAATTGCCAGTTGGCATAATTGCCTTATGTCCAGCAAAACCTTATGTCAAGGCTTTTGAAGAGAGGTGGAATAGTGATAGAATTTACTTTCAGTTAAAATTCAGGAACAGAGAAAGCTTCTTGTGAGGGAGGATTAGGCAGAATAAAAACAGAATTTTAAATTGCATACTGAACTGCTACACTGCAGAGAAGAAAAGCATGTCAGCCAGAGATTCTCATTATATTGGGCATTTCTAAGCTGTTGTTAGTGCATTTGCTGAGCTGTGTATTAGCAGCATTAATGGCTCAGAAAACTTTTCTCTTTTGTTTTATAAAAAGCTTTGGAAATGACCAAGATTAAGACTGGGTCACGTCTGGTTTTGAATTATATCAGTGCTTATCTGTTGAAAACCAATTGGCTGGGCACCAGTTTGGATTTATTTGGAAATTGCTTCTTGTCACTGAGCAAAAAAGTCACTGTGTGAGCACAGGTAATGAGAAAAATTGAATAAACATCATATTTTCTTCAACCAAGCACATACCTTAGGCTGAGTGAGACTGGCAGATGAAGTTAAGCCTATAAGCAGGTTGATAATTTTTATCTTTCATCATTTATTATACAAATTCTATCAAACTGCAGAAAGGCCTGCACTTCTTAGAAGAAAAGGCACCGTAAAAAGCAAATGTACCTGCAAAAATTTTGCAAAATACCAATCAGTGTTGCATTTTTTTTACGTTTTCCATGTAGATGATACAGGCCTTCTCTTCATACTTGCTGTTTAGGGTTTCAGTGCCTGGGAGTACCATATCAATTAGTGACAAAGTCATCAAAATAGTGAAGCCAGCACTTTAGAAACAAATATTACAGAGTAGTGTCTTGTAGCAGGAGTTTGAACAAAATTACCTGGGCTTAATAACCTGTGCCTTGCAAGTGGGCCTGGATTTTGGGACACCTTTGATACTTGGGCAAGGTCTGCAAACAGACAAAGGGGCTGATTTTTGCTCCTGCAGCTCCCTCTGCTGCCTGCTGAGAGGGAGAGCAGATCCATGCCCACATTTCTTTTCCCACTATGAAATTTTATCCACTGGAAATATTTAAAAAAACCCATTGATGGTTGTATCAGCTGCTGTATGAACATGTCATTGCACGACAGAGGAATATAGAAAAACGTGTCAAGCAAGGGACTGCAAAACTGAACTGGCACAGGTTGGCAGTGTAAACTTTTCCCTGGAGCAGGGATAGCAGTATAAATTCGTGCCTTTGTGGGTCCCTGGAAGATGGATTCATTGCTGTGATTGGCAGCTGCTCTCTTAAGACAGTGGCTCTTCTGAGCCTGATGTCCCTGTCATCAAAAGCAAGGAAAATGCATTGATTGCTTTGAGAGCTGGGTCAAACTCCTGTGAATAGTGTCTTTCTATACAGTATTTTAATTTCACTTCTAACCTGCTGGGGAAATTTCTCTGAAAACATAATCTTGTAAGACACAGATTTCTGAACTTTTTGATGAGCTTTGCATTCTGCAATTCAGTGGTTTCAGGTTCTTTCTGAAAACTGGAACTGTTCTTATTAAAATATGATTTGCTAGATTCCTATGATTTTAAGGCCAGTGAAGTTGTTTTGATTGTCTTTTCTAATATTCTTTGTAAGAACCATACAGGGAAAAAATCTAGAGACCTCAAACTGAAATCAGAGCTCAAATGACAGATACTTTATTGACAAATATTGTAAGATGGGTCCCCTGCCACAGTCCAGTGTATAATCACTTTTCTAGTTGATGACAGGAAGTAGAAACTTTTGAAATGTAATTAAAAATTGCCACTCCTTTTTAATGAGTTCTAATAAAAAGAATGAGATCTATGAAGGGGAGGAGCAGAAGAAATACAGGTAGGAGAGTAATTGCTGCAGTTTATAGTGGGTATCAGTTGTGCTACAATCCAGGTGTGGCTCGGCAGCTGAATGGAGAGAGAAGAGGTGATTGTGGCTGATCTTATGTAGAATAAACAGGTCACACCTGTTCTTTTGAATCTCACTTCTCCCCTTTGTGAAGGAAGCCTGATAAGGAACTGTCTTGTAATTTTTATATGTATAAAAATGGAGGGAGCAAGCTTTATAATTAAATTTTATATAATTTATAATAAATTGCAGTTTGCTTTATATATAAAGTATAGATGTGTTGTTAATTCAGCCAGTGCAGAATATAGCTCTGTGCTCACTGCTCTCTGCCTACCATTAGGCATCATTAGGCAGCATTATCTGAGCATTCAGTGTCTGGACTTTTACTCTTCTCTTGTTTTAGGTGGGAGGACTGCAAGGAGTCTCCAGAGGAATGTATGATGGGCCTGTGTATGAAATCCCAGCTACGCCAAAATATGCAACTCCTGCACCCTCAACTAAATCCTCCCCTGCCAAAAACCAGCCCCCACCAATCAGAAACCTCCATCAATCCAATTTCAGCTTATCAGGTAAGTCAGCTTGACTAATGAGAAACCTTTTAAAGCCATGAGCATGGATTACTAGTGATGAATTTCAATTATAATTACTTCTTTAGTCAAATATAAAAGGATTGTATATAGTCATATACATGCATATACTTACATATATTTAAGTATATACATGTTTCTATGCATTCATTGCTTACGGATATTTTACATATTGCTAAATATTAATAATGTTTGCAAGCTGAAATTTTCCCCTGTGTCAACCTTTCAGTATTATTTACCTGGCCCATTGCAATTAGCTGAGGTCTCTGGTTGATGTGACTGAAGCCCCTTGGTGGTGTGCACAGCTGATGGGACTTGGGTCTGGTGCAACCTGTGAGTCTCAGACATCTCACAGGCTGCATCACAGCAACTGCTACACATGGAAACCTTAACTGTCCTTGTCCATGGTCATAAACCGTGTGCAGAAGTTGTTCATAAGCAGATTGGAGTATTTCTTATCCTCTGCTCTTGGTGCCCAAAACATTTTCCATGGTACATAGCAAACAGACTGCAAAATCATCCTTTGGGGTTGCTGGAAATAATTCTTGTCATCTGAAGACAATTACAAGTGTGTCAAATCCTTACTCTTCAAAAGCCTACAGTCCCAGTGGTGAATAATGCATCCATATGATGTTATGAAAGTCATTGGATTTTCTCCCTTGTGGGAGCTGATGGTAGAGTTTTCCTCCCTTACAGATTCCTCTCTTTGGAAACTAAATGAAACTTGTGTAAGAAAGTCCAAGGAGAGCAAGTATTTTAAAAACCCTCCTAATGAGGTGAAGTATATTTTTGCCCACTGGGGGCCATGGTGAGCATATACAGATATATATGAAGCTATACAAAGCAAAAAAAGTGAAAATTAGAAATTTCACATCTTAGTAATAACCAATAATTGGGATTTTCATAAGCATCTGAAGCTGTAGTTTCACAGTGCACTGCTGGATCTGGGTACTACCAAGGCATCTAGTAGTACAAATTTGATCTGAATGATGCAAACACAAAATTAAGCAGAAGCAGAGACTATGGTAACATTTTAAATGACCCCACACATTTATTACATTGCCTTTAGGAAACTGAGTGTCATCAGGCAATATTCAGCCTGTCAGAAAGCTTGCCATCCCCTTAAGCTTAACCTTTGAGCATTTAAAATGCAGTTTGAAGTGGTGTGAGTTTACATCAACTCAGTACTCATTTCCTCATGGATTTATGACTGCTAACATCAGATTTACTGAACTGTTGTCCCATGGAGTCAGTAGGGACATATATTCTAAGTCAATGATGCAGGTTTGAAAAGCCCACTCTGCACATATGTGTTTTGGGGTATTTTTTGTAGTTAGTAATACTTTCTGTCAGGTCTGATCTCACAAAGGGAAACCAGTCTTGTAGGTTGTCATTGGCTCTTCTTCAAGTCAGTGGAAAACAGTTCTCCATGTAGGGTGAGCATCAGCCTGACCCTAAACATTTAGTCCCACACTTGTCATTGAAGACAGCTGGAGCTAGGCACAGAAATGTGTGTGTTCAGCACTGCAGTCAGGCTCAAGAGAAACCAGCTGATGGTGGTGTGAGGGAAGCATAGCCAGGTAAAACCTCAGTACTGATGGTTTTATTCCTTCTCATAGCTTTGTTTCCTCATTTTCTGTTGTTGCAGGAGCTCAGATTGATGACAACAACCCCCGTCGTACCGGCCACCGCATCGTGGCACCTCCCGGTGGGCGCTCTAATATTACCAGTCTTGGCTGAAAAATGATGATGGACAGAAACACAAGGATGAAGGATCACGGGAATAATGTCCATTCCCTTCAATATCTGTGTTATTGAGCCCACAGTTTTATTTGCTACTAATGGAAATAAAAACTGAAATGTCTTTTTTTTTTTTTTTTTTTCTTTTTCTTTTTTGTATAGAAAGAGGTGATAATAGTGTGGTGTGTTTGCTTGGAACTACTTGCCTCACAATTGTGCTTTCATGCCATAGTCACCTTAAAGCATGGTGCTTCCATTGCCCCTTTAGTGACTACAGGTTTTAGCTTTGTCTCGTAACTGAATGATGGTTCCTTTGCACCCTTTCGCTGTATTAGAGTAGTTAATGCATGTTACTGAGTTATTTATGCAAGTTGCATTCTGTGAGTGAGTCCCTTTAGAACACATTGCCAACAATTGACACAATGCCAAGATTAATGTCTGTATTTGAGAAACACCACCAAAAACACTAATGAAGGAAGAAAATGGCCATCTGGAAAGTAAGCAGTAGAGTAGTATAGGCAGCTTCTGTTTAATCTTTAATTTATTATAAACCCAAGAAGCACTTCTCTCAAGACACAGAAACTCATTGGGACACGTAATGACAAATGGTCTCCGTAGCACCTGTCTGTTCCCACTCGGTACATTCCAAGTCTGTGTCCTTCTTGTTTCCATTTTAGACAGAGCCATAATTTTTACATACCAATGCCATTGCCACCCCTGCAGGGATTTCTCCACCTGGGCAGTAGCGCTCTCCTTCTGCATGAGATTTTTGGTACTTACAGATAATCCAAGTTGCTGTCGGATTTTTAAAGTTTTTTGTACAAATTTTTTCCTTTGTAATCACATGCATTTTTACTTACTCTACCGTATCAAGATCTACTAGTCGTGGTTCAATTTCTGAATTCAAAGCTTGTGAAATAAAGGAAATTAATTGATGGGTAAGCGTCTTCCTCTGCTTTCCAGTGCTGTGACTCAATGACTGAAAATGTGGAATGAGGAACTCAAGAGAAATTCTCTCAGGCTGACATCATGCAATAGAAGGAGCCTCCTTAGATGACAAGTGTAGTATGATATAGTATGTCTTATTAAACTGCGCTCACAGTAAAAATGTACTTACTACAAATTGTACTTACTGTTGACTAAAATGTACTTACTAATGGTTGGATTCAATCTTAAAGGTCTTTTCCAACCTTTACATGTCTCTGTGATTCTATGACATTGCAGCTGCCTCAGTTTTGCCCAAAAGAGACCTAAATTAACTTTCTCCCAAGACCTTCAGTCTACATCTTATTTGCCTAAAGGGGGATAATTCATTGCCATCATCTTCATCTGTAGTATAGAACCAGTACCCAGTGCTCCAGTTTGACCTAAGCTACATTTGACTTCATTCTGGTTTCTCTGCTGACTGAGCTGAGACAGTGTCCAGGCATGGCAGGAACAGAACATGCTGCAGGTAAGGTGAGGGAAGTGGACTTGAATTCGCTGAGAGTGGAGGAAGTGTTTCTCCTTGTCTTTCTGACTCTCACAAATTATGTTAAGAAACCTTACTTCCTGTCACTTTTTGCTTGTCTGATGGTGTTGCAGATGCTGTGGGAGGTGTGGGCTGCAGTGGAAGTGGGGTGCTATGAGATTAAGCAGGTCAGCAAACACCTCCCCTTGTGCTACTTTGCCTTTATCCACACTACACAGCTGCAGCAGGAAAAGTCTTGCAGCAGTGGGGTGCCACTGGAGTGGCTTTATCAGCTGCACTGCTTGACCACTGAGCACCCACCCATGCCACCCATGCAGCAGTAGCTTGCGTTGGCACAGCCCATGCGGTGTGTGCCAGGTGCATGTGGGACACAACAGCTTTGGGAAGTAGCCTACCTGAAGCCTGTCATTCTGAAGCCAGTATGTCATCACCTCCAGTTTGCCTGGGAAAGGAACCACTACCCTGGAACAATCCATTTCGGTCAGCTTGGTCTGAAACCTGGCAGCAGAGCTGGTCTGAAGAGCCAGCTTTTCCTCTGGCTTTGAGCTGAACCAGTGCAGAAACATTGCAATTCAGTCTGCAGTGAACTGAATTGGTTGCTCCCAAAAAAAGAGGAAAATAAAGCTTTTAATGAACAATCCCCTCTGCTGAGAATTCAGATTAATGTTTCCTATTGCCTGGAGAGTGCTCTCATCCCCAGGCTTCCTTGCTCATTTGATGGTTCAGATATTTTATATGATATGAATTAAAGTAAATTGCTCACTTGATGGTTCAGGTTTTTTATAGGAAGTAAAATAACACTAGCAGAGAAGCTTGAGGACAGTGTGCCCTAGAATAACCTACAACCTAGCAGGTAAGGCAATCCTGAAATGCCAAGTCTCCATCTGCCTTGTCCTATTCCAACCCATTTGCTGTGAGTGTTGACAGCCAGCAACAGTTGCAGTGATGTAACCCTGACAGTAGAAATACAGCTGGTTTGTGAAGCTATGCGGCAAATTTGACAGCGTGAAAATTTCGGAACTGCTGGTTACAATTTCCTTAGTGCTTTTCTTGCACGCTTTTGTACAAGTAGAAATGGTTGCTCACCTCCAAATAAAAATTCCACTCAATGTATGAGGCTTGTCACACTTGAGGTAGCAGAAATGATCACTGTGTAACTCGTGTTGAGATTCCACTTTTCCTACACGCTTAACAGCATCTTAAACCAAAGAACCCTTTGCCTACAAGCTGGTCGAAGATCCACTGCTAACATACATTTATTTTTTCACAGTGAAGTGTGTGTGAATAAATACGTGTGGGTGTTTTGAGAGGCATTTCATGGTTCTGTGCTCCTGCGTGAACAAGACTGTGCCTGTCAGGTCAATGTGACTCTCCTGTGATGTCTCCAAGAAGAAATAGCCTAAGGCCCTGCAGCCTGGCTGCTGCTGCCATGGCACTGCTGAGGCAGCCTGCAGGAAGCCCGTGGATCCTGAGCTGCACCTCACCAGGTGGGGTGAGAGATGCCTCACCTGGATGGTTACTGTGATTCCATCGGAGAGATGGCATGTGCCAGTGCTCATGGAGGGCTAAACAAAGCGAGATAAGGGGTGCTTCTCTTACCACCTGGAGTCTGTTTCATGGCAATGTCCCTGCCCCTACACCATTAACCTGTCCTTAAAAAAATAAAGCACTACCAGTAAAGAAAATGTGGATTAGCTGGTGATCCCGAGTGCATGCTGCAGAATAGGAAACTGCACTTGAGTTTGCTCCCTTGCAGGAACACCAAGCTGGGAGATGTGAACTTGGTGAGAGTTGCTGTTATCTCAAATACAGCTGGAAGCAGTGCAGAGCTTTCAGGCTTTCTGAATCATCAAAGTTCTAAAAATCTGCAGCAGGCTATGACCTTTCGATACCTGCTATAGCTCTAATGATGTAAAACTGGCTCTTCCTTATTGCTATTTGCAGTCTGCTTAAAATTAGTCCCTATGACCATCCTGGGAACTATCTTTGTTAATCAAGTGGTGTGGAAGGGAAGGCTGGATCCACGGATTGTTTTCCGAGTGTATTTTGGACCAGTCTGTCTTGTGTTACAGTTTGTCTGCTACCAGAGCAATGCAGTTTCATGTTTAAATTCTGGTGTTTGTGGCAAAGCCTGCTAATTATGATGATAAGTCTGTACCAAAACCAACAGCTGCCCCAGTGTCACTACCGGGGACAAGAGTAGAGAGTATTTTAACAGGAGATTGCTGCTGTGACTGTTGGAGAAAAGAAAGCTCTGCAGAAACTCCATCCCAGGAAAGTCAGGCAGACGGAAGGCTGCGAGGTGCCTGCACCCGGAGCTGGGGTTCGCGGGGGTCGCACCGAGCACAGGGACCCCCTCCGGCTCCTTCCCGGAGCGCCCTGCCCGCCTCCGCCGGCAGCGACGGGATGGAAACACGGCGAGCCGCCCGGGAGAGGGCACTGCTGCCTCGCTTCTGAGACACGCCGAACCGGCTGCCTTCCTAACGGAGACAAAAAGCCATGGCAGGGCGGCCTGGCCTCAGACGGGCAGCGGGGAGACCCCAGCGGGACAAGGAAAAGCCGCGCGGCCATGGGGCCGCAGCCCGAGCGCTGCTCCAGGCTGGCCTCAGCAGGGCAGCCGGCCCCCAGCGGGACAAGGAAAAGCCGCGCGGCCATGGGGCCGCAGCCCGAGCGCTGCTCCAGGCTGGCCTCAGCAGGGCAGCCGGCCCCCAGCGGGACAAGGAAAAGCCGCGCGGCCATGGGGCCGCAGCCCGAGCGCTGCTCCAGGCTGGCCTCAGCAGGGCAGCCGGCCCCCAGCGGGACAAGGAAAAGCCGCGCGGCCATGGGGCCGCAGCCCGAGCGCTGCTCCAGGCTGGCCTCAGCAGGGCAGCCGGCCCCCAGCGGGACAAGGAAAAGCCGCGCGGCCATGGGGCCGCAGCCCGAGCGCTGCTCCAGGCTGGCCTCAGCAGGGCAGCCGGCCCCCAGCGGGACAAGGAAAAGCCGCGCGGCCATGGGGCCGCAGCCCGAGCGCTGCTCCAGGCTGGCCTCAGCAGGGCAGCCGGCCCCCAGCGGGACAAGGAAAAGCCGCGCGGCCATGGTGCCGCAGCCCGAGCGCTGCTCCGGGCTGGCCTCAGCAGGGCAGCGGGCCCCCAGCGGGATAAGGAAAAGCCGCTCGGCCATGGTGCCGCAGCCCAGCCTCAGCAGGGCAGCGGGGAGACCCCAGCGGGATAAGGAAAAGCCGCTCGGCCATGGTGCCGCAGCCCGAGCGCGGCAGGAGCCGCCGCTGCCCGCAGGGTTGGAGCATCGCCCGCTCCGGCGGTCGCAGCTGCCGCGCCACGCCGGCAGAGGGCGCTGCAGAGCCGAGCGCGCTCAACCTGGCGTCAATGCCTTGCTTCTGTTACCCCCAAAAACCAGGAACGAGCAGCAACTAAAATGTCCAGACTGGGGAGGCGGAGATACCGCAGAGCCGAAGTGCTGAAATACCAGAATCAAAAGCTTGAAAGGGTGCAATTTAGAATGTTTTTTTACAACTGAGTTGAAAATTAACCATTTAACACCCGTGCGTAACAGGCCTGCTGAACTCGTTCGTACAGCAGCACTTGTGTCTGCGGCAAGCTGCGTAACTGATGTAGTACTTTCCATCCTGCACCAAAGGACAACCTTTTCATTAGCAAAATATATGTTTATTTTTGAAAAGGCAGAATACTCCCACTTCGTGAAAGCTATAGGATTGCTTAAGTGGGGCAATTTATTACACAATACAGGTGCTCTGTACAGCCAGTAAGAATTAACTGCTTTGCATAACAAGAATTCCCATAGGAAATGTAATGAGCATAACAAAGTATATTGGAAACAAAAGGGTGCACTTAAGGAAGAAGACTAGAAACTGAAGTATAAAAAGTGAAAGAGTAAACCAGTTTCCTCTCATTTTCTCTAAAAGTAACAATTTGAATTCTAAGACAAAGGCAGAGAAATACATATATAAAAATCTTTGTACAAATTTTAAAAAGCATACATAGGACTGGAAAGACAAAAATATAACAAAAGAGAGACCAAATGTCATCTTTTGATGTACCAATACTATCTGAAGCCTGTTTACATATTCTCTATATTTTTATCTCTTTTTGTTAGGCCAAAGTAGCATTCACAACATATTAGACTCAGTGTACCACATCTTGGGCTCAAAAGTAAATGGTACATCACTATTGTGATGAAACCTTACTGAGATATACCAGCCTGGGCCAAGTATGCATCCGTTCTCCCACAAGTGCACTTCCCTCAGGTTTATTCCAAATCTAAAACTGTCTCCCCTGCATATTACCCAAGCAATCTCAAAGAGCTTCTATTAAAGACTTCCTTGTTCCCCCTTACCAAAACCAAGAGGGAATGTTTTATTAACAGCTCAAGGAAGTTGGGATTGATTCTTGGTCTGCAGCAAAAAAAGATTTATGGGTTATTATTGATTTTCTTCGTTGTTCCTCAGCAAAGCAGCTCAGTAAGTACCTATAGCTGCTGAGATTCCCCAGAAGAATGCCTTGGTACACTGTGTTCAGACAGCTCATACAAAGGCTTTTACTACCTGCTGCCTTTCTTTTTTAACATCTTTGAGTTTTCCCTTGGTTCAGTCTCCCCTTCATGTGAACTCTGTGACATCTCTCTGAAAGAATAAACAAGAAAAAGAAAACAAAATTGGAGACAGTTTTTAAAATGCTATACTTCCCTCTTAAACTAAATTAATTTTGGTAAAAGAAAGGCACTTGCTATATAACTTCTGCACTCACTGGTTTCAGCTGCCTCTATTGAGGCTGCCAAAATCAAGTTGCAAAAACATAAATGTTCCTTTGTTGGGTCCCTGTTCCCTACACACGTATCCCTTGTTGGCTGTGGGAAAGGAGTGTGTGAAAAGGGTTGATGCCATCAGGGAAAGGAGCCATCTCCTGAAGTCAGTCTCAGGCTGAGGTCACCCAGGGGATAAATACTTTTCCCCAAAGGCCTGTGGCTCCTGAGAACCAACTGTTTGCTTTGCCTGTCAGCAGGATTTTCTCTGCTCAATATATCAAGCCCCAGCGACCAGCTGGCTGGTTTGATCTGCCCGTAGTAATCAGCTGGCATCTTTCAGGTTTTTAGCCATTTCTTGTCCTCTACTTAGCACCCCAGCATAAGCCAACTGAAACATCTATCAAGAAAATCATTGTTAGAGCTGCTACCCTCATCAGCCAAAGCCTGGCACTTGCCTTTGTTCCTGGAATAAAGGTGGAAGTTGAAAGCCTAAATACCACAGACCATATTTTGGTTGCTACTTTTCAGCCTAGCTCCCTTGAATACAGTTGTCTCTGCTGATTTATGCTGTCTGTGACTCAGGTTTAAAAAAACCTAAATAAAGCAAATTGGGAAACAATATTTCTCATTTCTCTACCTTTAATCAAAATTATTTATAAAATACATAGCAGCATAGACAAGCAAACACAGATGAATTTCCTAACTTTAAAAAAGATTATGAGGGAAGAAAGGTTGAGTACATGTGAGAAGTAAATACTAAGGAAGCTCAGCTAGTGTAGGCATTATGTTTTGAGTTTGACTGACATACCTCCTTATGAAGTAGATTTTGCAGTTTTTATGCTAAAAAAAGGATTTTTTTCTAAATAGCTTTTCACCTACCATATTTTTAGTCTCTAACGTACTTGCATAAGCCAGAAGTCATTCCGTGGGGCTCTTGAATATTTTTAGGAGAATCATCTTTTTCTGCTGATTCGAGTGACTGGAAGGTCTGTCTTTTGGAATTTGTTTTTCCACCTGAATTCCCAAATGCAGTGGATTAAAACAAAAAGAATCACATACAGTAGAGCTTGTTTGGTTTTGATTAACCTAAAGCAAAAAAATACACTCTTAACACTTCATACATACCTATTATTTTTCCAGGGAAATCACTCCACTTTACATTAGCCTAGCATCCTGCTTTTTACCATTGGTTAGTTCTCACACAGCAGACCCGCAACTTCCACACTTTCTGAACACTGAAGTTTCCATGTGGTGCAACAGTGGAAAGCCCTATCATCTATTTTCTTAGCAAGTAACTGAAAATGGCTGTTTATTACCACCAAACAGAAGAAAAGCCAGTTCATATTTTTGAGTGATTTGAATCAGAACAACATGATGTTAAAAGTTCACTGCTTTTAGGGCCCTGAACTAAGCTTCCAGAGGTGTCCATGCAGTCACGGTGCCTACCAAGGCAAACACTTCTGCACACTTGAGAAACAACAACTGGGGAGAGAGACTTCAAAACTGTGCAGGTGAGTGAGCTGCTTTTCCCTTTGGGGCACCCATCTTGCCTTTTGGCATCTTTCAAATGTACTGCCATATGCTTCATTCTGATAATGACAGAAAGATTGCATGGCTCAAAGGATGACACTTGTTCACTGTGTCTGCAGTATGGACAAGGAAACATGACTGCTGTTCTAAAAATTTGTCTCTAAGTATCTCTTGAAGAATGAAGCAGTATAATTTGTTAAAACTACAGTAAATTCATAAAAATAGGTCAAGCTTCCTGATTCAGTAAGATTGTACTTTTAAGTACGTGTATGGGAGGCAATTCTTCCATTCTACCAGAAGAATGAAAGATGGGTGATTCAGCTCTGCTGTCCTCCCAAGTAACTGAGGTGAACAGAGTAATTTCTAAAGGACATGACAAAGACATGAAAAATATTTTGGTTTCAGCAGGGCAAACCCTTACCTCAGTGGACACAATGTGATCTATTGGTTAAAGGCTGCTCTGGAGTGAGGAAAGGTGACACTTGTTTGTGGCTGTGCTGCTTGGAGAACTGGGTGACTTTGAAAGGTTCCATTACTTTTCTACATCCCAATTAGGGAAATGGCACTGATGAAAAATCTCTCCTGAAACTCCAGTGTGTTATACTGCAAAATCTGCACCGATATGTGGAATTATGTTGGGTTTTTTAAACAATTCAGGATAGTACCAACCTGCTGGCTTGCTCCTTTTGGAAGGCTTCTTCTTCACAGTCAGTGGAACTCGGGTAAGCACAGCCAGCTCACTCACAAAGTCCTGCTCTGCTTCCTGCACGCAAGGACAAATCAGCAATCACTCAACACAACGCAGCTCAGTTCTGGGTTACGTTATTCTACATGTGGCACGACAAAACAGGCACCTCACGGCAGAAACACAGGAAACAATATGGCCAGCATCAGGGAAGTGTTCCTACAAGACAGTGGTGAGTGTTAGCACTGATTTCAGTTAGGGTAGCAAAGAGACCCTTACAATCTGTCCCATGTTTTGCCACTGAACGCTTCTGACCCATGAACCATTTTGCCCTGATTTACCCTTAGCTGATTCTCCAGCTCGGTTCCTAGGCGGTGCAACCCCAGCAGCTTCTGTTTCAGAGACTCCAGACGAATTTGTTGCTGCAGTTCAAACTGAGCCAAAATCTTGTTTTGCTGTAGCACTATCCTGGTCAAGAGAAATGCAAATGTACAGATGTTGTTCAGTGTAAGGGAGGAATACAGTCCTGTCAAAGTCTGTTTAGAAGATTTTGTAGAGGGAAAGGCTCATTAACAGTATTGGCCCAGCCAGCTTCTGCTGGGACAGAAAATTTTGCGGCAGATTTTTAGACTTACTTTTTCAAAACCATCGTGTGTTTCTAGGGTCAGTTTTGCTGCCTGCTTGCCAAAGGGACAAGCTGTTCAAAGATCAGGTGTAAGGATAAGGGATTAAGAATTAGGCATTTCATCCAGGGCTCTGCAGTCCCAGACTGAGCCATCAACATGGTAATTCAAAACTTGGCAATTGAAAGCATTAACAACTGTATTCTTCACTTGTTTTACTTTTCTGGTTAAGGATTATTATTACTACAATACAACCTGGATGGCTGCAACTTTCCTGCATCTCTGTTTCTTCTGTATTCTTGCCTGATCTACCTTAAAGGAATGCTGTCAATCACCCATAAATTCCTCAGGGAAGGTGGTAACACAAATTGTTTCTGACATTTACACTTAATGAAGTTGCTATTGTAATGGTCACTGCTTACAGAGGTTACCTTTCAAAATTTGCTTTTTGAACTCACACTCATAACCTTGCACCAAGGGCAAAAAGAAATACAACAATAAAACAATGTTGAGTTTATAGGAGTTAGACAAATTAATGTAAACTTCACCATTAATTTACAAAGGACTGGACTATAAAAGAAATCATAATGGCAATAAGAAAATGGGTTTGATTACTGATAGTTATGAGATCAGCTGAGATGCTGAACAGTTACATTCTTCAATACCACACTTCTGCTTGTGTGAAGGCAAATTTCATTGTATTTTGTTTTAAGATAATAGAATAGATTATGGGAGAAAAAAAAAGAGACAACAGCTAGAAGTGAATTTATGTCAGAATAAGTGATAAATTTGATAATGAATAACTAATGGATCTTTCATGAAACTCTTTATTACAGAAATCCATTCCTGTACTAATTCAAATAGGATGAAAAAGTGGGCAATGATTTCTTTCAATTTAGAAGAAACAGAATGTCTAGAGAAAGATTTAACCTCTTTACAATGTAAAAATTACAGATATTGTATTTTTCTGGATAATAAACCAAGAGTAAAGACATAAAATGATTACAAAAATGTATCATGTACACGACAAGCCATAGAGCTTTTCATGACGACTTACTCCTTTTTAATTGCAGTGCTTTTCATCTGGACTTTAAGTTTCATAAAATAAGTAATTAATTAAATATGATTTTTATTTAACTAACATTTGAGGGATTCCACTCTAAATTTAGTGCAAGTAATCTTGATTTTCCAAGGCATTCACTGAAGCCTTCTTTCCATTTTGAGTATTTTTTGGGCTTCAAACATTTTCTCTTCATTATGGTATATGTTTTCTCCACAACAAACTAACAAACACTTTTGATGTTCAAAGTATAAAGGATGGAATGTAATGCATTAGACAGCATTGGTTCCCACCCTACATTTATGTTAAATTTCTTTTAAAATTTGGCATATGTTTTGGCATTGTATTTCATTCTCTCTTTTCAAACTGCCTAAGTACAGTTCTTCAATCCGTAACTAATGACCATCAAAAAGTTTATTTAATAAGAAAGTAATTCTCTGAGATCAAAGGGCAGACATCATTTGGCAATAGGTATTTCTTTTCCATCAAAGACAAGTATAAAATGCAAACTCAAGACATTTATTCAGCTAGACATTTATGTAGATCTGCAATCACTCACGAAGTTTAAATAGACAGCAGTGCTGCTGCTATTTAAAGCTGGTCTAACCTTTGGTGGACCGTGGATGACACATTTAGGAGGCCTTTGGTGTGTTTTTCTTTCAATGCCAGTTCATTCTCTTTATTCTTCAGTCTGATCCTTTCATTTCTTTCTGCTGAAATAATGTTTTCATAAAATTTTCTGCTCAAAATTAAAAACTCTGAGTTGTGACAATCTTCATCACAAATTAATCCTGGTTCTAGGTAGTCTTTCCAAAGTTACTGCTCCTTAGGGACATCTAGTACTTCTTACACACTCTGCCACTGTGATCAGCTGCACAAAGAATACTTTGTGCATCCTTTAGCTGAGATGGGAATGTCACTGAATTCCTATCTACCTACTTCTCCCACTAGGCTAACTGATTAATATGGAATTCAAAGCAGAAATTTTCTAAAAATGCCTTGATGCCTTAAGCAAGAACTGTAATACCTCAACAAAAAATGCAATATAAAGAAAACCTCCACTCAGAGGTAACTTATTCCTGGGAATGCCCAGCTTCACAAGATGTCCCCTCAACTGACAGGAAACTATTCTGGTTGCTTTTGCATATGCTCACTCTCTGTGACCGAGTGCTGATCTGCTGACCAGGCCTCTGACTCTTGCCCCTGCAGTCCTGCCTGGCAGCAAGGCTTGGGGACATCTGGCAGACAGGAACTCCCATCACTGCTTTTAAATAAAACTGAAGGAGATGGATGGGTTTGCAATAGATCAGGGTACATAACCTTCCTCTGGGGAGCATCCAACCTTTTCTGAACACTCAGAGAGGCTGACAGGCACCTTTCCTACCAACTGGACCATCAGGGAGCAGTTACTGAATGTACTCTGGCCTGGGCTGGGCTGGCTGTGCAAGGGGAGGTACTCTCCATCTTTTTTCCTGTAGCTATGCCAGGCGGACTAAATTCAGATTTACTAGGCCAAGGGATGCCAGAAGAAGCAAAATCCTCTAGCCTTACATTAAGCACAGTCACTGGGAGAGAGAATTGTCTTACAGTTGTCAATACCATACGCACCTTGTAAGGATTTCAGATGTTTAAGCTTTTTCCCTTCATAATCTTCTGTGATTTTTTCTAATTGCTGGTAGTAGTTTTGCACCAGTCTATTGATATTATTGCTGGTCCCATACACACTTTCGACAGCAGATTCCACCAGTCTCTCCTGTACCACACAGTACAAGTCACAATTCATTTTCCAAGCCCAAAAGTGTTTTGATCTGTTTAAACCCCATACCTAATTTGGTATGTGCACACAAAACTGTGAATTTAAAACGTGGCTTTAAAAATGGGGCAGACTGAGATACTGAAAACCATGCAACATTTCAACACGAAAAACTGCAGCAAAATCTTTCTAATTTGCCTCATCTCCATCTGGGAAGGGGTCATTCCCCTATCCATTCAATCTCCACAGCCCACTTTAACAGTCAAGCCAACTGCCAGCAAAGCAAGCTAATTTATGAGTAGCTCTGCTGTGACTTTCCATTACACAGAAAATCCAAATATTTACTTTGGAAAAAAATTATTAATCTATAATGTAAGTTTTAATTTTAATTTTATTATTTATCTATGAATTAATATTAAGCTGTTAGTACACAAACACTATTAATTAGTCATAAAACCTTTATCAAGAGATAACCATCTCCATTTCTTTCTTCTTTTTGTTATCCTCTTTCCTGTTCCAGTGTTTGACTTGAGAAAACCTGTTTTGAATGGTACAAATACCATACTGCTACGTAAGTGTTAGCTTGTAAACACTTTGCAAGTTATGCTCAGTTTTAACACAGGTCCTAATGGTCTTCTGCTGATACTTCCAGGCACAGGGTAATGCATACATTAAATTGCTTTCCATCTCTGCAAAGAAGCCCTTGTTTTGTTTGGAAAATTGCTATTGACCATTTCCATACCTTGGAGTCCTGACCATCATCTGAACTCTTTGTTTCAGCTTCCCCTCGGGCATGCTGCAGCAGTGTCTGCCCAATCACCTGCTCCATGTGCTGCTGAAGAAATTGAAGAGCTTCTTGGATTTCTGTGACTAGCTGTTGGTGAAATTCTAAATTGATTTCTTGTGCTTCTTCCTCAAGCTTCTCCTCCTCTTCACAAATGTGGGACTCCTGGTAATCAGACAATAAGACAGCACTGCCATTTAAATATGTTAACAATTGCAGTCAGCTTCACTTTGAAAGAAAGTCCTGTACCCATTCAGAATGTTACAATTTTAATAATTATAATAATATAATTTACAGTGGAAGTTTGTGCAGTCATTTAACACATTTGTCTTTGCAACAGAACTATAGCCTCTGTCATGATACGTACAGTAAAAGTTGCATCCTGTCCTATTAGTCACTTCCAAGTGATGCATTACACATGTATGTGAAATATCCCGAGTTCAGTAAGGGATAATTGTGCATGCCTCGATGAACTGTACAGTATATTAATACGCCGGCACACTAGCCGGGCTGGTATGGCAGCAGCTTGGTCCAGGCGTGTCCCACACAAAGGTAGAACACCCCGGGGCACCTCGGTGCCTCGCTTGCCAGCCTTCCAGCCCGTGCGGTGGAGGGCACGGAGCCTAGCGTGCCAGGGGCTTGTGGATAGCCCAGGCGCGGCCAGAAATAAACGAGCAGAGGTGGCNCCTCCTCTTCACAAATGTGGGACTCCTGGTAATCAGACAATAAGACAGCACTGCCATTTAAATATGTTAACAATTGCAGTCAGCTTCACTTTGAAAGAAAGTCCTGTACCCATTCAGAATGTTACAATTTTAATAATTATAATAATATAATTTACAGTGGAAGTTTGTGCAGTCATTTAACACATTTGTCTTTGCAACAGAACTATAGCCTCTGTCATGATACGTACAGTAAAAGTTGCATCCTGTCCTATTAGTCACTTCCAAGTGATGCATTACACATGTATGTGAAATATCCCGAGTTCAGTAAGGGATAATTGTGGATGCCTCGATGAACTGTACAGGAGCAAGACAAGTACAGTTATGCAACAGGAATATCTGCACAGTTTGTGTGGTCTACCTGAGAAAAACTTGTTATGTTGGCACTTGGGAGTACCACTGGCCCTTGGGACAGGTCACAAACGTGTGTAATAGCACTTGAAAACCATTTGCACAACATCCTCTGGTGGTGAGTTCTAAAGCTGCTCCACACATTTCTTGATTTTGAACCTGCGATCTGGTAACGTTGCTGAGTGCTCTCTTCTTTCATTAGAAATGTAAAAAATTGTTCTCCATTCACATATTTGATACCAGTTTTAAAACCTATGATATTCCAGAAGACACCTATTTTTTAGGCTAAAGAGATCAAGTCCTTTGAGATCTTTGGTCCATCCTTGCCTCCATTTTCTCTGCTTCTTTTTAAATCCACTTTTCATCTAAACTCTCTTTAGTGAACAGTAGTATCTGCTCACCAGCATGACCTGTTCCATCATCCTTAAATGTACTAGTCTGCCATAGATGGCCTTCTGTTGTGTTGCTGATGTCCTTATATTTATATAATCATTTAAGGCTAAGTAACATTAAATTATTTGAGGGGATTTGACAGTGCCTGTTTGATGCCTTCTTGGAAACACGAAATGAAAGTAGAAAAAGAACCTGTTGAGCCCACATTCATCTGTAAATATAATAATGTTCCTATTAATGCTGGGTTGTTCTGACATATTTATAGCTAAGACAGATGTTTTTGAGGCTTGTTAGAAAGTTGGAATGTCATGAAACTGTTTCTCCTTTTTTTTAGACACCCAATGTCATGTCATTATGCCTAAACTAGGATTCATTACAGTAATTTTACATTCTATATGAAACTAATGGATAGACATGACATTGTCCACCAGTATAAAACTGGCCCAAGTAAAAATCAAATTTGGGTAAAACAACACAGTATGTCTAAAAATCTGGTTGAGTGTCTGTAAATTAACCTCTTCCTGAACTCCTTAGAGATTGGTTCTAGTTTTGGAGGTTGGTTGTAACACATTTTTTCTCTCTTGACTTTTCACAATTCCACACCTATGCCCTACTTTTTCAGCAGCAAGAATCTTAGATGTGTATTTTTAGGCACTTCCTTGTGAGATGGGTTTTAGCTGGACTTGGAAAGAGGCTGTAACAGAGACAGGCCAAAGGAACACTAATACCGGGGGACGTTTCATTTTCATTAGGGAACCCAGTGATTGCATCAATTAATGTCTCCATGTGAGCTAAGTGAGCGGGAGTAGGGGAAAGCAAGAGGAATGCAGCGACATGCATTTGTATTTTATTATTTCATATTTTATTTCTTCTGAAAGTTAATGAGTTTTTCAGATTTTAAAACTTAACAGAAACTGCTTCAATTGACATTTTTCAAATATGAAAACGGCAGGACACAGATTTTCCTAAATTCCTCTTCCACTTAGAGATTGAGGGTCTGTATTATGCAAATCAAAATTAGAGGGATACAAAATTTTATCTCTCAGCTAATTACACAGCACCAGCATGGAGCATAGAGCTGCAAAGTGTTTGATGGGTTCAAGCCATATGTGCAGCAGCAGTGGGTTGGGCAGGGCTATCACTGACACCTGCTGGGAGGGTTGTTTGAGGTTGAAATATGAAATGTGGTGTTGTTCTACACAAGTATCCAACGGAGGTAATTAAATAACCAACAACTCTTCACAGATCAACACTGAAAACCAGTCACAAACAGATGTGGAAGTGACCTATGGGAAAATCATGTCTAAAAATCCTTTAAACTTTGTGTCTTCTTGACCTACATTAGCCAGATAATTTGGGAGGATTGGGAATGGATGCTGATCTCATGGACAGAGAGAGAGAGAAAAAAGAATGAAAAATTATGACAGTATAGAAGAACTTGCTAGGTGTGGTAGGAGTAAGAATTTCTCCTAATGCTCAAGAGCTTCTCAAGAGCATATTAAGATCTCTAGTAGAATTAGTAGGAGTTTCTCTTACCCTGAAGCAGTAGCTTTGCAGAAGTCCTTTATACATGTTTGCATCCTTGCCTTCTTGCATTAGTATTTTCATATAAATAAATTGCTAAATAGGCTTGATAGGATAACACATATCACAGATGGCTATATGCTAGTTAAAGTATAAGGGATTTTAAAATGTCTGCCCAAACTACAACAGGCACACTCAGGGACCTCCTATGCCAGCAATCGGCACATTTTTGACAGAGAACATTTTTCTTTCTCATTGGAGCTTGAACATTTTTTTTTTTGTGGTTTAGATCTGCAATGCCTACCTCTAATGCCAAATATCACAGCATAGGAGACCTCTGGAGAGAACCCACCTAGACACTGTACCTACCACTGCCTTCTGTAACTGCCACTGGTCCTCATCTTGGCACAGGGAGGATCCCTTCTGCAGGGTATGTTGGTCTCTCAGCTCCTGGAGCGAGCTCCTCTTTCTGGACAGTCGCATGCGCGCCAGGGCTGCCATTCCAGCTCGCCGGAAGGTTAACCTTCTGAGCACTGAACACAGCAGGAGGCGGTGCTTTTGCAATATATAGCTAACAGACCTGCAAAAAGGACCATTATAAATCCATCAGTGAAGCTGCTTGCTTGTCTGGCACACCTGTGTTCAGCAAAGTCAGTGCTTAAAGGCGACAAGAGTTGTTCTTCACTCTGTGCAATATCTTTTTGTACAAAGCGTGCCTTGGAAAGCTGCTCAGGTGTAAAGAATGGGTATTGCTGTATTATGCTTCTAGCTCTGTCACACTGAAGTTAAAATAAAAACAGAAATAAAATAGTTAAATAACCATCGATAAGCTCCTGGAGTAAACATTTTATTTTGCAGAAAATGCATCTCCAGTGTGACACAAGGAGTGCAGAGAGAGGCTGGTTCAAGACTAAAACCACTCACAAACACAGCAGATACTCACAAAGCACACCAGTGACAAAGCACATAAGACTATTTTTTCTACCTTCCAGGAGTCATGATATGTCTATTTTTTTTCAATTTGCTTTTGATACTTAGACAGAAAACTAGAGCAATTATCTCTCTGTCTGAAGGTGCTAATAATCCCTCAACACTGCATTCTGCAATGTAATGTACACAAGTTTTTATATGAGCATGCAACAGTGGGGTTTTACCCCACTGCTCACTGATGAAACTGTGCTTACTCATCACTGAGGCATCCTAGTCTGCTTACGACACCTTGAATTATCTTCGCTTGTTTCTCACACAGGTGCTTTTGCATCACAGCAGACAGAGCATATTCCGTCATCCAGAGCTAAAAGCAGGGGAAAGAATTACAAATATGAGATATTCTGATTTCAGTCAGTCACTGCATTAAGAAACAAGGGTTTATTTTGCTAAAAAACAATCATCCCTTGCTTTCAAAAATAAACTCATGCTGAACTAAAATTATTCTACTTAGGAATATATTTTTTTTAAATTATCAAAATCTTAAACAAAACTCACTGAAAAGAAAAGCTTTGCACTGGTTTGGATCAGCCCTGAGTTGTGTCTCCTGCAGATTTTCTGGTTTTGGCAACAGAGGAACAAGAGAAAAATAACAATATGGCACAAAATACTGCATGGACTCTTATCAGCAGGTTGAAATAGGCTATTTGTTTTTTTCTTTTCACTAGTAGAGAATATAGTTTTTATTTTCAATGAATAAAATAAAGATATCATCTTCCATCACACTTTTGTCATAGTACACAGTGCTAATATTTGGAAATGGAGATTACATGATTAGGTAAGTATATGGACTGCAAGTTTACAGCTCCTTCAGGGTGATATTTAGATCAAAGAATTTTATCTTCAAATGAGTTTTGATGGATTTGCCATTAGACTGTAAACTTTTGGAGATATGGACTTAAGATTTTGTTTAGTACGTTGCCAGAATTTAAGGAATACTAAGTCATAAGCTGACATATTTGCAAGGCTCCAACTCTTACTGTAAGTTGAAGAGTATATTTTAGGCTACAGGCAGCTGAATAAAAGCAGGTTACCTGCTGATGTATCCAGAGCCCTATATTAAATGTAATACTCAGGGTGTCTGACAGTTTCACTTTGTGTTGCAGCCTAATTCAGAACATGAGGGACTAAATTCTCTATTATGGCAGACAGGCAGGTTTCACTACATCAGTATGTCCAGCAAAGGATGAGATGTTGTCCTGGCTGCAGGAGGGGGTGAAGCTCAGCGCGGAGTGGGCACATCCAAGCCGTTATTCTATACCACCCACATCATTCCTGCGGGAGTGGTTTCGGAGTGAAAACGGGCGCTCCCCTCAGGAGCAGGCAGGTGCCAGCATCAGCCCTGCAGATCCGGCCCCCACCGGCACCCCTGCTCCCCTCCCATCTTCTCCGGAACGCGGCTCCAGGACGCGGTGCTGAAAGGACAGCGGCAACAACGCTCATGAGCAGCAGCAGCGCTGCACCGACAGCGCCGGGGCACAGCCTGCCACAGGACAAGGACGGGGCCGTGCAACCCCAGCCCGGTGGAGGGGAGCCCTGCTGGCAACCGCTGAGCTGAAAGGAGGTGCCAGAGTGGAGGAAAGGCAGCAGCGAGCTGCAGGAGCACCTCCAGCGCAGCGGGGCGGGAGAACCAGCGGCACACGCACCTGAGCCCCGCGGAGCGGCGCCGCAGCCGGGCTCGGGGGATTTATTTGTCCCTGGCTTTCACTGTTTCAGCCTGGGGGCTGTGGGAAATGTTAGCCATGGGAGTTCCCTTGCTATCCTGCCTTTGTTCCCCATGGCCCCGTGGGCAGCGTGCAGGAACGGTCGCCACATTACCTTTGTTTGGGGAAGCCAAGTGGACACGACCTACAGGGAGCATCCACCATTTGTTTGTTTCTTCCCAGTGGTGAACTCCTTTTTGCTGGGTAAAACACCTCCTCTTTTTGTATACCTTTGCTATTAATACTGCTGTTTTTATTGTGCATTTCTTATTCCATGGCTTTGTACTTCCAGTAAATTGTTATCTCAACTCATAGTCTCTGCTTTTGCCACTCCCTTACTGGAACAGGCAGGGGAAGGGGAGCAGCTTATTTAGAGTTTAGTTTCCATCTGGTACTAAAACCAGCACAAATGTATAATTGCACAATTGTTAGTGTTAGAAATTAGGAGTGGTACTGGGCCTCCCTGCTGGATAGGAGTCTTTTCCTTGGGAAGTAGTGATCTGTGCAGGAGAGAGGCTTTCTCTGTGAGCACAGAATGAACCCCCCTGGAAGTGCAGAACATCAAAAACTTCATCATCTTTGGCTTCAAAATAAAAATGTCTTTCTTTCACGGCTAGCGCCTTCTCTGTAGTCTACACAGCGACACATCTAACTGACTTCTCTCCATGTATAAAACCTTACCAAAACACATGTTCCTGAGCAGGATGCCTGACAAGGATGGGCAGGCAGTCAACAACAAGTGACAGATGGGAAGAGCGCAGCTGAGCATGAGAAGCACAGCCCAAAAACCTGCATGGCACTGGAGACCCACTAGGCTGCTCTCAGCAAGAGCCTCAGACGTACCTGTGTAGCCAGATTTCAACTAATTTGAGTCTAGGCGAGTCTGACAATCACAGAGCACAGCGTCTTCTCTGACTGCATGCTGCAAGCATCAAATTAAGGTCTGTCAGGTCTCCAGGTATCATCATGACAGATGGCAAAGACTTGCTTGAAGTAATAATTGTATCAGCATTTCCCTTTAGCAGCTCTGTTGATATGGCTTCTAGCGATTCACACCTCTCTCCACACGCCTTGTAGATCCACCACATTGTGTACTTTAATGTCTCTTTCAACAGTTAAAAGAAAGTCTGAAAATGACCTTTTACTTTCCGGAAGTATTTTTATTTCCAATGAGAGATTGGCTGTGGTTCAGATGTGGGTTTCCAACATTTTTGGAGACCTGATTATTCACTGAGAAGTTGCCCACGAAGGGCAAGTCAAACAGCATGAGGGTATATATCACCAAGAGACAGAAGACAGGAGATTATATCTGAATTACAATTGGAATGGTAAATGATATAATACTGTAGTCAAGAAACCAAAATATAGCACCTCACTTGCTATCAGTATATCCTACCCAAAAAGGCACTCAGTGATAACAAAGACAGTGCTTCTTGTAGTTGTTCTTTACTTCTGTTTATGAAGAAACAGCCTAGTTCTGTAGTAGTGAAGAGTTTCTTCTAAAGAATGTGTCATCTTTTCCATTGAGAGTGCATTTGAGGAAATCTGTATGTAGAATTTATAAAATGTGTCTGCACCTCCCTGAGACCAGTGGGAAACTGAGAATACAGCAGAAATTCCTCCAGCACACAGTTATTAAACTGAACAGTAAAAGTACCTCTGTCGTGTAACTAGTAAGAGAACAAGAGGAAAGAAGGGAGATTAATACACATTTATGAAGAGATGATATATAAGGAAGACTGAGAATTAGACCTAATACTAAACCAGTGTTTTGTCTCAAAAAGGCCATTAGGAAGATGATCAGGATGGAAATGATCAGCTGGAATAAACAGAATATTGTATGTTTTATTGGAAGCAACGCTTAGGCAGCTCACTGGGATGGACTGGCAGACCTGGGTATTTTCCACTTCCAAAATACATGAAGACCTCACACACAGAGACAGAAATGCGACAGCAAAGATTCTCTGGGAATGTTGAGGCTTCTGGCATGTGGTTAAAAATCAGCAAAACAGAGACAACTACTTCTTCAGGCCAGGTGGCAAGGTCATGCCTTGTGCTGTGTGTCATTCCCTAGGAAAAAATAAACCTGAGAAAGTGATAAAATGCCATGTCAAAACTGGTAGGCAGGTGCCAGTTCAGCTTTCTGGGTGTCAAGCAATGATGTGGAAATGGATGGAAATCTCATCCTGTTTTTATTCTGTAATCTTCCAAATACTTTGCTTCCTGGTTGCAAGTCCATTACAAGATCTTCTGAAGCACTGCTGAGGTTAAGCATTACTCTCTGGCAATAAAGGTGAGGAATATGCCTCTCATTTCTGTTTTGACATCTTTAGCACAGATTATTCAAGGAATGGAAGGAAAGTGATTTCTCCGTCCTGGCCTGTAGATGGGGTGAGATGCACGCTGACTGCCAAGTGAGTCTCAGCCTGGTGCAGGAGGCTGCTCCCTGAAACTGCTCTCTACAGAAATCACGAGTTAGGGACTGTGGGAAAATGCTCAAAATTTATTTTCATTAGTCATTTATTCCCATTTGCCTCTCTCATATCCTCAAGCCTATAAGGCAAAGTTATATATGAAACTGATTTTTTTCTTTTCAGTTGTAAAAGCGATTCTTTTCCCCCAAAGGACATCATATTCCAGACATGTATAAATGCTAGGAAATATCATCTAAAAAAAAGGTGGTTCAAGTAAAAGGGAAAAATGTCTTTTAGAGCCACCTCAAAAAGCACACAGGTTGAAAAACGCCCTGGTGAAAAGTCTTCTGGTGTCAAGACTTCCCAAGTCTGTAGAGGAGGTGACTGTGTAACTCTTAGCATAGCACATTTATCAAGAGGCAAATAAGACATATCGCCTGCTACAAAATGCCTGACAATTTAAAAGGCCTATCAATATGACTGTTGATTTATGGATCTTTTGTCATAGCCAGCATTCTAACATCTGTGGGATCTCCCAAATGACATAATCACCTGTCACCAGCGTCCTATATCTCTTCTTCTTAAGGTGGAAAACAAGTGTTCCTTTTTGTGGGATGCAAGTGTCAGCTTATTTCTTAAATATTCATGCTGCTGTTTTATACTAAGAAAGGGACAAGAAAGGCACTTTGCATTTTAACGTAATATAATGGGTTATGATGGTTTCCAGACTCATGAAAATTTGCCAGCCTAGCTTTGGTGGAATAGCTATCTCCCTGCATGCTCTCTTCGGAGATAAAGCAGATTTTTTTCCCAGTTCAAATCCTTTCCAAAAACCACAAGCATTAAGTTAAAAAAGGTACTTAGGCTCCTGCGCAGAATATTGTCTTGAGGAATGGTAAGATGAATTCCTCTCTAAGAGAAACTCTTATCTCTTCTTGGAATTTATCCTGCAGAATCACTTGTCCTTAGGACAGCTCTGTCTGCCACTCAGGAAATTTTTACATTGAATAAAGCCCAGCTGCAGTGCTGGTGAGTCAGAGACCACTGGGAGAGCTCTGTCATTGCTAAGTTAATTCCTCTATAGCTCTATACCTCAGTAATTACGGTTAATGATGTCAGCAAACCCTTTACTATTATTATTATTATTATTATTATTATTATTATTATTATTATTATTATTAAATTTTTTTTTTTCAGTTAGGAAGTCATCTGCTTTACATTGTGAATGCTAGGGTACACTGAAAGTGATGGAAAGTCAATTTTCTAATTTAAATAACCTGTGCTTGGGCATGACCAGAACACCTGAATTCACATACAATGAATCCATCACACAGTGCTGCCCAAAGACTGATTATCTAGCAGCTGAGTGCTGGAGATGAACTAATCCTTTAAATCCTTTGAGAAAAATTCCCAGGGTATGGTTTCTCCACTCTACAGTGTGCCCAATGATAGCAACAGAGGAATGTACAAACAGCATTTTTGGAACGAAACATCAGACTTGAGACGTCTCCCGCTGTGTGTGGTGAGTCTCTTACTTGTTAAACACATCTCCTCCAGCCCTGAACAAAGGCTGATCTCAAACGGGACAGTGGAAGGGTGGAAGGGCCGCAGCAGAGGTGCCCTCGCATGCACTCTGGCATGACATTATCCATAAGTTGCACGCCAGAACCTCCTGCTTCTCTGTGGTTTTTTATGCCAGTGAACACCACCACGCTGCTTAGGGCTCTGTGCACCGCGAGACGTGCTCGTAGCTCACCCACCCGACCAGGCTGCTCAGGCCATGCACATACAAGGACACACAGTCTCTGCACCCTTGATGAATGCGAAAATGAACAGCAAGGTTTAAACTTGTCAAGTCAGGTATTCAATCTAATCCTTGATAAAAAGAGGTAAAATAATAAAATTTTAAAAAATTGAGGTCAGACATTGTTTCATTAATCACTGAAGGTACAGGTATGCCAAAATCAAACACTAAATGTCAGCCAACAATCCTGGAAAATACAAATGCCCACTGTTAACTAAGCATGTGAGCAGACCCAACAACTGGCATCAACAGTTGGTCCCAAGCACAGTTTAATTTTGTTTGCTAGACAGCTCTGTGACACCAAAACAGAAAAACAGAATCATTTTCCAAAACAGGTCAGTTACAATAAAGGAAATATAAAAAGATCAGGGAGGTGCACGTTGCATAACTCCAGATCAAGGGAAAATATAGAAGGAAAAAAAAGAAACGTCTAAAAATTTTCAATGAAAAATTTTACTTTTGTATTTCTAAGGGTGTTCTAAACCCACTGGTTAGCAAACAACTCTACCAGATGTAGTAGGAAGCCCACAGTTTCCTGAATCACAGTGTTTTACAGTAGAATCAAGTAAATACGAGTGGGTGAAAAATTTGAACACCTTAATGCCGTTTGCAATAATTAGGGACTTGCTCAGTACCTGATTAACAATGTAGTGGATTGTCTAGGTGCTTTGGAGCATGAGGGCAAGGGAAAATATGATTCTGCCAGTGTTAAAGAAATCTGCCAACCTTATATCTAAGAAGCTCCAATTACTCTATACATTGCAGCACACATTTAACATTTAGGAAAGGACACACCTCTGAAGAGAGAAGATCTTTCTTTGACTAAGCTGTGTCAGAAGCAGTGTCAACAGAGACACAGCACTGCATGAATAAACTGAAGGTATACTGGAGCCACAGCCTGATGCTAAAGACACCTGTCTCTGCATTTACTCTTCTTTTCTCCTCCGATGTCAGTGCTCCCTGTGGTGGGCACACACAGAGCAGGAAAGCTGGATGTGTGTTTTTTCACCTTCCCAGAGTAGAGTAAGCTTATAAAAGTATGTATCATATGTTTCCAGTTATTATAGCATTAATACATAAAAATTAGTAAGAAATATTTATCATTGCAAGGCTTCCTTGCCTGTAAACTGTATTCCTATGTACCCTCTCCAAACAGACATGGTGAAGGTTTTTTTGAATTGTTTCTGTAGATGCCAAGAGTTGAGGACATCAGAGAGCAGCGTTGCCAGAAGCTGTTTATGTGCTGACAAAGCTGTCAAACACTGCGGACAGATGTTCAGTAATTACTCTCTGACTCCTCTATGCAAGCCTACACGCACAGCTGTACTCACTCCATGCTGCAGGTAAAACTGCCCCTCCTGAGCCTGGAGCTGCGTCTGGACCAGGCTATACGTTTATACACTAAACACTCCCCGCAGGTAAGTATCCTGGTAATTTTTTTCCATATCCCATTTTTAAGACACTGAGACCCTCAAACATAACATGGATCTTACTTCTTTTTCTTGCAATAGCTGTTCCTGGAAAAGCTTCCAGCGTCTCTGGCAGTGGTTCTCCCATTTCTCCAGCTGAGGGACCAAATTCTCCTGCCATTCCTCTTTCAGAAGCTCGCATTCTCTTACAGAGAGGCCGGTCACTATAGGCAGGGTCTGAAGAAACAGCTCCGTCACCAACTCTGCTAAAGCATGGGAAGCCTTAGAGTACAGCTCCTGACAGAGGGACAGAGAGAAACAGATGACAAAGTGAACCCCCAGCCCTTTGGAGATGTTTCCCTGCATGTTCCATGATGCCTGTGAGGGAACCATGTGAATATACTGGGCTGGTGACCAAGTCCTAGAGCTAAAATCCAATGCCACTAAGGCTTTAGTTAAAAAGACCAGGTTTTGTAGATGGAACAACTTAAATGTTTTAGTTCAAGCTGCACAAGGCATTTAAAAGGCAAGTGGCAAGAGCATGAGACCCTGAGCCCTAACTGCTGCTCACATGTGACTGCAGTAGAAAAGAATATCTTGTTTTACTGGCTATGGTGATGTGTTATAAAAACACGTATTTTGAAAGTTGCTGTGGAAACAATCTGGTGTAGCACAACACCTCATAGGCACATTTTCTCAGGTGCTGATATGAAATGAATGAAGAAAGAGGGAAGAGTTAAAAGAGACAGTATGGCTTTTAGCTAGACAAAAGTGACATTTAGCCATGTCAATAGTTGGTACTTCAAAATATGACACCCTTCAATGCCTGAAGAACAGAATTATTCAAATTTATTCTGATGCAGAATAGTTTCAAGCCCAGGAAAACAAACATCTTCTGATGGTTTTAATGAAATTAGTCCCATATGAGCAGTTTTTAATTGCTGAGGCTGTTTCACTCACAAGAAGCCTTGGGGTGATTTAGTCAGATGGCATCTGAGCTAAAAACTGTTCTAGTTTCACTGTCAAATATCACACAGTGGTGACAGGAGCTGTGTTGTCAAACTTGGTATAATTTGAGATAATTCCTGGGGAGAAGGAGTGGGGACAGGTAGCTTTCCCAGCTGAAAAGGGACCAAAAACACACTGGAGAGTCACATTGCAGTATTCCTGCAGGATGATGAGCTATTTCTGTGTGAGCTCCGCATGATCCTACCAGTCCAAAAAGCTTTACTGCCTAGCTGGGCTCACTTTCATTGCAAACCAGTGTTAACCCTCTTGAAAACACTTATTTTTCTTTCTTTTCTTTAAAATACAGATAATATTTTTAAAACTCTTTAAGGATTCCTGTTCAAAGAACAAGTCAGGTCCTCTAGCTGCTGACTTCTTTTAAATACAGGTTTAATTACAATTTCTTTGATGGTCAAAATCTAGAACCTCTCAATAGAAGCACAGGGATATTTATCTAGATGTCAAACATGTTTGTCTGCAGCTCCTAGATAAGAAAAGTTCTAGTGGACTTTTTTTTTGAGGGTGGGGCATGCACTGCTATAATGTAGTATTGTGTAAGAGCCCATTCCAACTGCTAGATACTGAATCATAAAATAAAAAATACTAAAAAATAATAATAAAAAACCCCCACAAAACCCAAAAGAGGATGTTAAAGTGCAAAGAACTAAGAAATAAAGACCAGAACCTAGGCTGAATGTGAAATGTAGTTCTGTGCCCCCATAATGATACATTTGGGGTTCATGTAATGGTTCCACAGCACCTCTATCTGTTCCATGTTTAGGTTTGTGAATATCCTTTGAACGGATTGATTTCTGAAAAATATTTTATATTTCTCATTTACTGTAAAATATACAAGCTGTGCACTGAGTACTAAATTATTATTTTCCTCCTATGATCCCTCTAGGATGCTAATCACCATATTAATTAGCTGTTTCACAAACAATAAATAGCTTAACAGCTCCCTGCAGTAACCTCTTCTTATGGATAAAATTGAGGCACAACACTACAAAACGTGTTCTCTACACCTCTCAGATGAGCTGTCACAGCTCTTTCCACTCTCTTACCTGTTTAAAGAAGGCAGTGTTTTCAGAATTCAGCTCCCACTGGCTTTCTTTAACCTCAAAGTATTCTGAATTCTTGCAAATTAGACTATGGCTTTTTGAAACTGAGTACTGGGCATAAGTTTGAGAACTAGTAGTCAAAGACCCAACATAATACTTAATTTTTGATAATACTTTTCCCATTTCTAGTGATTGCTCACAATCTGGACATGACAGTATCATTAGGGTAACATTTGCTACACAGGTGCATCCCGCAGTGAAGGATAATTGCCCCTACTCCTTAATTATGATAGTTACAAGAGGCAGGATTTATACCACCTTAATCATCTGTGTAGTTGTGGGCCTGGCTCAGCTTGGCAAAAGCAATGCCAAATGGTTCGTTTGAATTCTCTCTTCTGCTGTTATTTTAAAATCCAAGACTCCAAGTTCTCAGGTTTAACATAAACTCAAAGACACTGTATTTCTAATCTTCATAGCCCATACAACATTTAAAGAATAATGGCTTTATCTCTGTAAACCATCTCTCCTCTGAGCTTTACCAGTCTTTCAGAACATGTTAATTCTCCTGCCTTTACTGGGTGTTCAGTGATACAAGAATTTCTGTTGGGTCTGAAATAGTTCAGAAGGAGTCTAGAGTAGTCTGTGGCATTTCTACTGCAGTATCAAAAGATCTCAGGCAGGGTGTTAAGGAATTCTATTCTTAAACAATGGCAGCCAAATCCCTTTTGAACACATTTTGCTGTGGAAGTGATAGCATTTCCCTGGCACGCTCACAGCTCTGTGTTATTATTTGCTACGAAATATTTTGCAAAGAACAAAAATACGGTATTTTGTTCCTTGTCAGTGCCATTTTTTTCTGCCTGTACCCCCTGCACCTTCAAATTTTACTGTATTCTTACTTTTGGCACTACCACAGTGGGGACAGTTAGGGAAGAAAAATGTGATTAGGTCCTGTTCCCACAGAATTACTCACCAATATCCCCTCATTCGTGTGATGGGCCGAACCACACGGACATGAGAGCCCAGGCAGTCCCTGCACGCCTGACCTAAGAGGACAGCATGCTGTACCCAGGGGCCACACCACAGGGACAGCACAGCAGCCACGCTGCTTAATGCAGCGCTGGAAAAAACGTGGTGGAACGGCCTTTTAAAATTTGGTAGGGGAAATATTAAGTCTACATTTAGGAAAGATTGCAGATGTGATTGAATTCTACCCAGAGACTCAAGCTAACAAAATAGTTCAAAACTATTTGTACTCTAAGGAATGTACTTGATTTCAAACTGCAATAAAGTCTGTCTGTGAGCAGGGATGGCATACTATGTATTATAAACGTTATTTTCCACAGGAAAGAAAAGGAAAATCAGTACTGCTTCCAGGATCTTATTTTTGGACTAGAGCCTCTTTTACAAGCTTCCTGATATGCCATCTCTTGTTTTTAGAGCTCTGACTTAATGAAATGTATTCAAATTGATTCCATTAATAGAATAGCTGATTGCAGTATTGAATGAACCTGTTTGTAGTACCGGGCAGTCAATCTCAAAGCTTTTCAAAATATCCCCAGAGAAATACATTAAGCATAAAGAAATACCATGGGGTACACATGGAAATAAAATGGGCTTAGATTAAAATGCTGAATGCATCTGAATTTTAAAAAGAGCAGTTAATATATAGTTTTGTCAAAAACCAGGGGAAACACAAAGCTTACCAGATTTCACTCATAGAACAATATTAATGCTCCCCCTTAAACCTAAATGATTAAAAGGTTCCTACATATAGATGAGTGAATAGTGAAATTGTGAAGCAGGAAAATGTATTTAGAAAGGCTGGTTCTAGTTTATTTTACGTGCCAGCCACTGAAAAGCATATATTATCTCAAACAGGCAAATGCACAGCTATTTGTTAACTTGTGATAGAACATTTTATTAAAGGAATTAAAGTATCTGATGAAAGCTGTAGAACACTGTTGCATGTGCCTCCAGAAGCTCAGTGGCTAGGACACTTGGTTAGGAGGGAAGAGATTAATCTCCCAACCCATATTGTATCTTATGAAGGACAGAGATTCAGTACTCAGATCATACATCCCATAAATACATCAAAAATTCTGGGGCACTGGACACATACACCACTGGTCACTAGAAGACACTTCACATACACTCAGAAGATACACTCGCTCGAAACGGGGAAAAGCTGATGGCATGTACTTCTCTCTTCCATGTGAAAAATTCTGGAAAGTCAATGGGAAAATGAAAACCCTACCTGCTTTTAAGCATCCTAACATCAATAAAACACAGTGACATTGATGTCATCCTTAGCAGAAGTTAATAAGAAAGCCCCACTGCTTGATTTCCACACATTTAAAATGGAGGTTTATTGAAATTTCAGCCTTGCCCTCTCACTGGTCTTTGATTTATTCAGGAGGCAGTTTCAATCTTCTCTTTTGGTACTCCTTTTCTAGAAATATGCCTTTGTGGATAAGGTTATGTCCTTCATGAGATCTAACTACTAGCAAATTCTGAATCTGTATAGTGGTAAAATACATTTTCTTATGCAGTAAGGCAAGAGGAAAACTTCAAAATGAAGGCTACCTGTATCAGAAATCTTGTATCAGCTTTGACTGAAGTGATCAAAACCAATCTAATAGTGCCCAAACCCAGAATTAGAATAGGCTCCCATGGTATGAGTTCACAGATTTAATCTATCAGATGATACTGTATTTTTGGGGTAAGTCACAGGGCAAAAATTTCAAAAGTGAGCCTTTGAGGTGGAGGTCTCTTCATAGGGACTTCCACCTGAGACAAACTGAGTGATTCCCCTTAAAAAGATGACAGCTCTTAGTACCCAAAAATGCAAGCCTAACCATATCTCACATTAACAAAATTACGTAAGGAAAGTAATGAAAGAGTAAGTCTTTCAGAATCTGTACTTTTTATCTTGTCAAAAATATTTTTTCTCCCTTTTATTAACAAAGGAAAAAGTCAAATACTTTTCCTCAAACTCACATTTATGTCTACCCATTCATAAAATGTCTACTGCCTTGCCCATTGATAACACTCATGACTTAACAGCTTTAATTCTAAATTCTCGTGCATTTCATTCCCGTGTCAAGTCAAATGAAATAACATTCTGGTGAACTGCTATCAGCAAAGGGGAATTATAAATGACAATAAATTGTGTTTTTATGGTTTTGAAATAATGGCAGAAGAAAAAGACCTATCTTACCATGGACTATGTAATTCCCAGCTGTTAATTGATTTCCTTTGTGCAATCTGCATGTCTGTTTTCTTAATAAGGAACTGTTATCCCCCAACCTCTTCACTTCTCCTTTCCCTACTGAAATACCTGGATAGTTTGCACACCACCACCACCACCACCACCACCACCACCTGTAAGAGGGAAAAGATTAAAGGTTGGTGACTATCTGATATGTTAAACTTGAGAGAGACTTGAGATAGCCATTAATCTGTTCAAGAGAAAGGGAACAGAATACATTGGGGCAGGGAGTGGGGTGGGTAGTGTGTTATTGCTGCCGTGTAATAGAAAAATACGGTAAAAACAGCACAAAATCCCTTGTACACAGGATAACTCTGCACACCCTGTTCATGAAAATATTAGGCTGATCCATTCAATTAGCTTTGCACAATTTTTCCTTCAGTTATGATATACTATGATAATCAAAATCGTTCGCGCCCATTCTTCAACACACATTTCAGAAATTAGTTATGGAGCCTATGTCTAGACACAGACTATTCACGTACAGCACACTATTTTAATCCACTAGTGTGGCTGAAAAGTCCTACACTATCCTCCAAATATAACTCATTCATTCACTTCAGGCATCAACAGATTCCATTGACCTTGGTTAAATCATTTAAATTGATTTATTCATGTGTACACAAAACAAACCTACTCAATTATTCTATGCAAACACAGTCAGCTTCCAGATCATTGAATTTTTACATATTTATTCACCAATTTGGATAATTCTTCCATGTACTGTAGCAGTACAGACTTCCCTAGTGCTAGAGGGTTATATAATTCTATCTTGATGAACACACAATCTGTTTAAAAGGCAAAAAATGAAAAAATGGAAAAGGCATAGAAATTTGATAAGTGCTTAGAAGAACACTCTGAGAACAAGCTAAAGATCTTCTTCCACAAGGGAGTGGCACTTACGGGTTAGTCACATCTTTTCTTCTGTCCCCAGAATACTCACTGGTTCCCTGTTCAGTCACATGGTTACCTCTTCCTTATATTTAAATATCACCTTTTTCATTGAGATCATCTTTCAACTTCTTCATTTGCAAGACAAATGACTATCAGCTAAGCTCCAGCGAGTGCAGACCTTCTGGAAAAGCAACATCAAGCTTTGCAGTGTTTACAGAAGTGCCCAAACTAGCTGGTTCTACAAAGGACTAAGGTCCAAACCCAGTGAGGACACAGGTCTTGTAGCTGACTCCTGCCACGTGAGGCTTGCTGGTACCCAACATGTTAACGCCTGCTTGTTTAAGTCTGCTTGAGCTGCAGTCACACAACTTCACTGTGGAGTATCTCAAATCCCTGTCATCTGCCCACTGCTACCTCGCCTTCTCCATTAGTAGCAGCAGCTTCTCCCTGTGACAAACCTGGAGCAACTAAGTGAAGAGGCAAAGTCCTGCTGCCCAGGGAAAGACTTGTGCTTGTACAGGCTGCACTTTGCTCTGGATGTGTGGTGGAGCAGAGAGAGAAACAAAGGCATTGTGTTTGTGAGATGCACCTCCTTCCTTTAACAGCAAGGCAACTTTTGCTTTTATGCCCATGGTTCTGGAAAATGTGTAACTACTGCACTTTCCTCAGCTGCAGAAGTCAGAACAGCACCATTTACCTCCAGTGGGGCTATGCTCATTTGTATTATCTCTTCTTTCTAGCTTACGAGAGCAGCCTCCTCTCCTAAAACAGTTTGTAGTATTTGTATTTGGGGTTAAGGGGAGAAATGGTTGCTCATTATGTTAAATATCACAGTAAAAATGTTTTATTACAGAAAAAAAAGGTGAAAATTAAGATTTGTGGACCCTCATTTAACAGAAGCCAGCCGGATCACAGTACTTGCAGTTTTTCATGTCTGGCAGTGTTTGTTCGGGTCTAATCATAGGAGAGCAGCTGTAATATGGAATATAATGGCCTCGAGCTGGGTGAACTGGCAGAGTTCAAGTTTGTGCAGTTCTCCTGGCAACCTGGCAATTCTGGAAAAACTTAATTCACCCAAACCAATTTTTATTTAGTGGGAAAGAAAGCTTAGCTTAGTGTTGAAAGCGATAGGATTTTCAGTCTGGTCTTAGTGTTACTAAAGCAGAGTACACAATAAAGGAAAGCAATATAATTTCACAAATGTGGTGGAACTGTGCAGGATAAAAAAAATTTGTTTAGTCCTCAGACTTCATGTGAATTGGGGAAGGGGATGGAGAAGTTAGTAACTATGGATGATCAGCTGAGCACAGTAGTATCAGCAAACATGCTGACTTCTCTTATAATATATAGCCTTGTACAATTAATCTACTCTGATTCACTGGTATATCCTTCCAAGGAAACATTTCCTTTCTCCAAAGAAGTAATTTTTCTCAAATTGTCTGTTGCTTGCATGGTTCTATTATATAAAACCATGGCAAAAATATTTGTTCTAAATAGAGTGGCTTTATTTTCTTTATCAAATGAATTTGAAAAAGTGCATATGGACTAGTGCTAATTAAGATTGTATGGGTATATTATCCTTATGTGATAGGGACCACAAGTTTCTACAACATCCTGATCTGGTCATAATTAATCATGACAAGGATCCTGTTGAGCTGAAAGTGATTAGTTCCAGCCTAATTAAAGGTCACTACTGACTATGGTTTTGGGCTTCACCAAATAGATCATGTTATCATATTTTTTCTGCATAGACAGAAAATAATTAAAGATGATGCAAAAGCATGAAGCACCTAGAATTTTCCAAATCAATAACAAAAAGAAGTGTAAAAATATTACTTACACCAAAGATATGAACCTATTTCAGAGAACTAAATAGAGTCAAAAAAATTTCTCTGTGAGAAAGAGATGAAAAGACTGTATTGGAAATGTAGTGAAGTTCACTTAGAATAGTATCCTCCAGCTACGGTGCAGAAGAGATAATTATGCCGCATAAATGAAATCTCCCTCCTGACAGTAATGACAGACATTGTATACTCTCAACATTACTGCAGCCTTGTCAGCAACCCGGGCAGCATGTTTTGGCAGACCATGCAGGCATTTTCTGACTAATATGAGGTTAGGAAACATAGTGTTTTGGGAAGATAATGGAAAAGGCAAGCTAATATGGAAGATTGTTCTGCCTCCATCTTCTGCTTTGCCAGCCTAGCTTTCTGGAGCTGCAGTTCCTGGAGCTGATCCTTCCTGCAACTCCCCAGTCTCCCCCAAGGCCTGACACTGTAGTGGGGTTAGGCGATCTTCAAAATTAATTTAGCAAATGACATCTATCACTGGAAGTGGCACCTTGTAGAGATTGGCGACAGCCTCGGTGCTCTCACAGTCATCCTCCTCCTCCAGATCCCACTGTGCTTGCCAGTGTTTCTCTATCAGCTCATGGTAGGCCTAAAAGAAAGAGTAGGTATATTTAAATAGCTGAAAAGATCTTAATAGTTCCTTGTGATCCTCCCCTTTTCTTCCTTGATGCCCTTCCCACTTACCACTACAACAGTAATTGTTTACCTGGAACCATAACTCAGAGGGAAATGAAACTTGCCTAACCACCTTAATTTGAGCTTATCCAGTCTTGAGTATAAAATTCCTTGGCCTCGGCAATATGAGGTTAAATAATATGTAGATACTACTGCAAAACCTGTGAAATGATCTGATTTGAAACCTGCTTTCCAGTGTATGAGTATCACTACATCATAGCCAGTGCTACGAGGTGCAGAACAGCCATCTGACATCATCATGAGACACCTGAGTTACAGCTCTATCACACTACAGGGCTTTTGCACTGGGGTTGGTCACTATGTCCCATGGTGGTTCCTAAAAGGCTGATCTATGACATGGTCCTGACTTAGTTCTTGGTCACAGTTTTAAGAGGGTGCAATTTTTTTCTTCAAGTGAGGACTGTGACTGTGGATGTGTTGGCAGGCTCACTGAAGTCTTTATTTCACAGGCAAAGACTATCTCAATCTACAGACTAATGAGCAGCATTACACATAAATATCCCATATTTTGATTTAAACTGCCAAGTCTTCCCTTTCACTCCCACAGTAAATATGGCTTTTTTCATTAGGTATGTCAATAGTGCTCTTCTAAAGAGGACCAAAGTGCCCATAAACTCTTCATCATTCTTGTAGAGGTAGACTTGAAAGTTCACACATCTCATGGAGTCATACTTTACGACTGAATCTGACATATTAACTGCTGTAACTTGTATGTCCACCGTGGGTAGACAGAGCCAGACTGGATTACTGTAACTGACACTTTATGGTTTGTGTTCTTCGTTGATTATTCCTGTGTTCTCTGCCAGTAAACGACAAAACTAAAATGCTCCTTTTCCAACAGAAACATAGATGAAGGCAACAGAATGATACAGGAACTCTAACCTTTACTATATATCACATTCTGTCTTATAAAAAAATCAGATCTGCAGCAACTCAATCATTACCACCTTACCTGTGCTCAGAACAACCTGATGTGAATGAAGTTTATTGCAAAAATCCACCATCATAATTGGCAAATTAAAATTAAAATTCAGCAGAAAGGTCAGTTACTGGCAAGGCTGCTACCATGGTGGTATGAGCCCCTCGATGAAGTGAAGGGGGAAAGGCAAAGAAAATAAGTGTTTGTGATGGGTACAGCTCTGGGCTTATGGTGAGGCTTTGGAACCAATTCCTTTACTGTTGGACTCACTGTGAAATTATGAAACAAACTTAAATAGCTCCTCAGTGCCAAGTGGATTGTTCTTACAGAATAATTACTGGACTATTTAAGTCAAACCACGGGAGCTGCAGGTATATAGAAATTTTTCTTATTCTTCAAAGAGTTTCTGCACTTAAGATCCCATCTGTTCTGGGACAAAAGACTCTCCCACTATGCAGCAGAAAGGCTTACATTTCTGACTTTCCTAATTTGTACATGGGCATTTCACAATCCTAAGACTCAGCTGTGTTCTGTCCTGCAGCATGAAGTGCAAGTTGCTCCTCCCTGCTCAGCCTGTTATGAGCAGATCGTTAGTCTACAGTTTAACTAAGCCTACTTGACAGCTTTCTAAGACAGAATAGAGCATCTCTTGCACAAAGCTGTGTGGCTCTACCTTTGTAGGGAAGGGGTCTTAATGCAAAATTTCTAAGCTTTGTTCAATGAATCTGGGATGTGTCCAAGAGTTTCCAATGATGCGTAAAAGGAAAATACACCCACAAGTGCACACTGGCTACAAAAATGTGTGACAGAATTATTTGTCTTAAGTTATGAAAAGCCAAAGATGTAAGAAGTGCTCCACTTGTTTTGAAGTGAGGTGTTGCCAGGCAGGTGTGCATACAGAAACAGTAACTGCATTATCCAATTCATACAATATAATTACAGAATATGACCCTGCGGTGCAAAATTGCAGTGTTACGATCAATAAATTTTGACATTTTGCTGCAGTTGGAATCTGGGTCTTCTCATATAGTAATTTTATCTAAGTTATTAGATTTCATCAAAAGTTTAATGCTACTGGATGTAACCACTTCCACCTTAAATTATTTCTTTTCATGAAAATTGAGGATTGATTTTTTTTAGTAATTCTTAGTAACTTGGGCTTGCAGTTCTCAGCAGTTACTTGAATTTTGCAGCTCTCAGCATTTACAGATAAGAGCTCCGATTTTGTATATTCATTTGGAACAATAATAACAAATCTCTATAGAAAATATGACCAAGAAAACATTACACTGGCCATTGTACACCATATTAAATTATCAATGGCAAACCTTCTCTAAGGCATCCTGCCAAAGATCATAATTAGTTTTTCCTCTACTTCTGTGAAATTTGGTAAGTCTTTTGAGCTTCAGTAACCCCACTCATAGAAGAGCAATTAGATCAGTGCAGACTGTTTTCTTCTGTAATGCAGGCCAGATACCTTCCTCCAGAGATCTCCCGTCTCGAAGCAAACACACGGTATCTAAGTAAAAGATGTTTTCTACAAAACATGTAATCTTGCATTAACCCAGTTGGCATTCTGTTTCAATGCAAGAACACCAACACTGCAAGAAAAGCCATGGCAACAGGGGTTCTGATCCTGTCCACCTGTGCTACCGCACATGATTCTCATGAGGACCCAAAATTCCCAATTTTACGGAACCGGGAGAAATCTGCAATACATTTGGCCTTACAAACGAATAGAACAATGAAAATAAGCTTTTACTTGCTCACCTTGAGAAAATTATGAACATCTTCAGTAAGAAAAGTTTTGCTAAGGAGACTCTCTTGTTCAGCTTTCTGTCTGTGTTTGAACTCCTCCTTCTTCTTCGCACAGCACTCCAGCCGTTTTGAGATCAGGTCTTTACTTTGTTGCATGCATTCTGGAACATAAACCACAAACAATTAGGTACCACAACTCCACAGGGAGAAAGCAGCATCTGCTACTGTCACACAACATAAGCTCATGGAAATCTGTTAGTGAGTGAAATAGACAAGTAATCACCATGCAGGATTTGAAATTTGCTTCTTACCCTGATGGCCTTTTTAGATGTGAACTTCTAGGTTGTTACATGGCACTTAAATCTATCAGGTTTTTGGACTGCTACCATCCTGCACCCTCCCTTTCACAGGTGCTGCTGTTAGTTCAAGAAACAGATTCCCTGCTACAGCACCCCAAACCTCGCCCTCCTGCTTCAGGAAGGTCGGTAAGTGGCTCATTACCTAATTGCAGATATGCAAACGCTGCTGCAAGGACAGGGGCAGCAACATATGGTGGGGAGAAAAGGTCTAAAGCAGTGCTACTTCAGATTAACTTGAACTGGCATGCAGCCATGCATACCAGACTTCTAAAGTGACTCATCCAAGAACCTGCAGTAGAAGTTGTCAAAGTCCCTCCAATTTCGTGCTAGTAATGTGAACTATTTGGCACTAAATTCCTCCCCCCTTCATTCCGCCTGTAGCTCCAAGTGATATATAAATTCATGAGTCTATTTGCATCCTGGGCTGCTGAGTGCAATCAGTGCTTTAAATGTTCTGCCACTTCATGTCTCATTGCCTGTCCACCTAAGAAGAATTTTATTCATTTCCCCCAGCTACCCTGCCCCAGAGCAGTACTTTACTCCTGACAAAAACAGCTGAAGGGGAATGCAAAAGAACAGTTACCTGTGGCTGCTGTTCTGCCACTACATCAAGCTGCTTTAACTACGAGAAACTATTCTGCAGAGGAAACAAAAGGATCATGGTACTGCAGCACCAAGAATGTTATTTATTCTCCATGCTAATTTATTGTGCTTATCCACAGGCTGATGATGCACTGACAGAACACTTGAAAGTGCACCAAAAGTACAGGAAAGCCTGTAATAAAAATATCACTCAAATAAATGTAGCAGTGTTTTATTTTTAAACACTGTTGATTCTTTACTTCCTTGTTTTGTATCCTAAGAGCACAGTCTTGCTGGCTTTGTGCTCTGTTTGCACATTATAGGTACAGTTTAACTTTTGTATTTAGGAGCTCATAAGAAAGGTCAACATAAGACTCTATTGGAATAAATGCTGCACTCCAGATAATTTTTTTAAAGCACATTTCATTTCTATCTAAAACCAGGAGGTTGATAATGTTCTTCTGCACAGCATGTACCAACTACAATATATAGCTATATATAACTATAAACACTTACTTTGCATAAAATAAAAGCCTTGACAGAGGTATTTTTGCTTTGGAACAAGTAAAAATTGACAAAAAGAAGGAAAAATCACCCAGAGACACACATTTATGCTTAAAGAATGTTAGTGGCTGAACCTATGTGAAAACTATGAACAAGGCATAGACAATTTTAGAAACAAACATCCATGAAAGAAATTATATCACAATATACATGTATTTGTGAATATCAGCAAACTGTTTATATAGCTAGATGTTCTGAAAGTGGATCAAGTCTGCAGCACCTTCTGTGATGAAATAACTGGCTCGGTAGATGACAGCAGAGTGGTGGATATTGGCTACCTTGACTTCAGCAAGGCGTTTGATGCAGTCTCCTGACAGATCCTCACAGAGAAGAGGATGGATGAGCAGACAGTGAGATGGATTGAAAACTTGCTCAGAGTCCACCTGGAAGCCAGTACCTACTGGTGTACCCCGGGGTCAATACCGAGTGCAATCCTGCTCAGCAGCTCCGTTAATAACTTGGATGATGGGGCAGAGTGCAAATTTAGCAAGTCTGCAGAGGTCACAAATAATGGGAGGAGTGGTTGATACACCACACACGGCTGTACTTCATCCAGAGGGCACTTGACAAGCTGGAGAAACAAGCTGATGCAAATCTCCTGAAGTTTAACAATGTGAAGTGCAAAGTGCTGCATCTGGGGAGGAATAACCCCAGGCACAGGCACATGCTGGGAACCACCCAGCTGGAAAGCAGCTTGGCAGGAAAGGACCTGGGGGTTCTGGTGGACACCAAGTTGAACATAAGCCAGCAGGTAGAGAGAGGTGATCCCTTCCCTCCATTCAGCTCTGGTTAGGCCACACCTGCAGTGCTGTGTCCAGTTCTGGGCTCCACAGCCAAGTACAAGAGATATACGGAGATACTGAAGAGAATTCAACAAAGGGCCACAAAGGTGATGAATGGACTGAAGCATCTCTCCTATGAGAGAAAGCTGAGAGAGCTGGGGCTATTCAGCCTGGAGAAGAGAAAGCTCAGGGAGGATCTGAGCATGTATATAAACACCTGGAGAGTGGGTACAAAGAAGACAGAGCCACTCTTTTCTATAGTGCCCAACAAAAGGACCAGAGGCAGCTGTCAGAAACTGAAACACAGGAGGTTCCTTTTACCATGAGGATGACTGAGCACTGGAACAGGTGGCCCAGGTGGAGTCTCCATTCTTGGAGACAGAAGCTGTCTGGACATGATCCTGGGCAACCAGCAGTAGTTCAGCCTGCTTGAGCAGACAGGGTGGACCACACAATCTCCAGAAGTTTTCTCAGCCTTAACCATTTTGTGATTTTGTGAATTTATGACTGTGAGATAAGGCACAAATTATCACCACTAAGCCCAAAGTGAGTGAGAAGCACTGCAGCAAGAACACACTGCAACAAGACTGCATTCATTCTGACTGTTCAGTTCACTGAATTCTAAACCTAATGCCATTTTGCTGTGACAATTTTCTTTAAATGTGTCCAAAAGTAGCAGAAATGGTTCTGCAAATTGTGTTGAAGTAGTTCTCCTTATTTTCCTTCTGGCTCAATGTTTACCGTAATTATCTGCAAGTGCTGATGGGAGGCATTGAGCCCTGAAACAGAACCTATCAGAGAAACTGGGGGTATACTTCTCAACATTGGGCATTATGTAACATACAAAATGACCCAGGGAGAACCCTAAATCTGTGAGTCAGTTAGCTTAGACTTTATTTTAATAGTGTACTTTTCTGATAGGCAATGTGAAGAGGTGTAAAAGGAAGAGGAAAAGACTTCATTTCAAAAGCGTTTTAGTCTGACATAACAGAAGAGAGATTTATAGGAGGATCATAAGCTTTAACATTATCTTTTCAGAAGAGTGATAGCACAACTGCTTTGTATATAGCACAACTGCTTCTGGCTGTACATGCTAGCAGGAAATCATAAGACAGTGTCTTACGTCAGCCAGTATCACCAGCAATGTGAACAGTAAATGGAGAAATATCACAAATACTTGTAGAAAGTGTAATTCTTCTTCTATATTCAAATTAATGGAATTAGATTATGCAAACTGCAGAGTAAGTTCCTAGTAATACCTGGAACAAGACATAAAAGTCTTAAAGTCAAAGTTCCCATTTCAAACATATGCCCTTCAGAATAAAACTGTTCCTGGTCAATTCATTTGTATCTTTTTAAAATGGAGAGGTATATAAGGCTGAAACTGTAATTTTTTTACTCTTTAATACAATGAGAACTCATGTGAGTCATGAGCTCCAGTCTAAGTACTCACCATTACTGTAATGTGCCAGCTGTTCCCAGAAGGCCTTGTGCAGATCTGTTAGAAGTTCTTCCTTTTGTCGAACCGAAAGATTATTCTTTACAGTTAAATGGTCCAGAATATTTGACACAATATTTAATCTACCCTTACACTCTTCTGGTATAGAGGACTTCAGTGAATCGATCATTTTCACCATAAGCTCCCAGTTGAATAACCTTTCCTGAATATCCTAAACCAAACATAAAGTCCTGTTTAGAAACCAAGAATGTGTCTTTGGTTGTGCTTTCCTTTCATTGAACTATTCATTTCCAAACCACAAAGAAAACCACTGAGGCTTATCAAAACCATCTTCATGTACTTAAATACTTCTGAAAGTCTTGATCAGTGCAGGCTAGCAGTAGGTTTATTGCATGTACAGTTGCAAAAGCTAATCTAGAATTATTAGTGTTTTTCATTATTTGTAGCTGTCAAGAAGACATTAAGTCCGGGAAAGACAATAACAGCCTTGCATAAATACTCAAGGAGGATAGATGGACAGAAGACAACATGGAAGTCCTGGACCTCTTTTCAAGATACTATAAGGCACACCAGTACAAGTCCTCATTTTGAAATGAGGACACATACCTGATTCTGATAATGTTGTGGTTCCTTCAAATACACAGTCACACATAGTTCAATACATATACTAAAAACTAGTATAATTGCCTATGGCCTAGAAGCTTTCATTGCACTATTAAAGAAGCCCATGATTACAGTACAGAAAGATTTCCTGAGTGAAAGTGCAGCTGCTTCAAACAAATGCTGCAAGGTTAGAAAGAGTTTGACAATGCAGTGCCAAGTTAACAGTTGGACTTGATCTTAAGGGTCTTTTCCAACCGAAATGATTCCATGATTCTCTGACCTACTGTAATTAATAAGCATGTACCTAAAATGACCTCTTGAATGAGATTTCAGCATGATCACAGTAGCGACTTCAAGCAGGAATATCTCCTGTATCTGTATCCAGATATCTTATCTGCAGTCTGCCCATCTGAAGGAACTTACTGTACAGCAGCCCAGTTTGGGTCAAGTGTTACAAGCAGCAAAGACTTTCTTTCATACCTGGCCAGCTCAGTCTACTTAGCTGCTCCAATGCAAAACTAACAAGCTAATAATCACTGAATCTGTTTATACACCCAATTACTAATAAATGCAGTGATTCCAATTGTATGTTCATCTATAAATTACATTTAACTCTTTCAGTACATCCTGTGCAAAAAATAATAGAAGATCTGTTAGATTTAACACAACATAAAGCACAGTGCTGATGCATTTATGAACACAGTTTTCCCTCTTCACACCATATTGCTAAGAGCTGATAAGAATTTTCAATTTCAATTAAAGTCACTGAACACAGAGAATCACCCTCAAATTTAAATTAGGATTTGTCAGTCAAAGTGGAATAAATATTTTGAAAGACAAAGAAATTTCATAATGCCCACAGTAACGATTCTTCATCATTAGATCTAGTGCTCTCACTCCTGGTCCACCAGCTGCATTAACAATACTTTTTCCCTACAGGACTACCTAAATGGTATTTTGAGAATTAGAACTCAAGTGTAGAGAATTCATCCTCCTGTGAGTCTGCCTAAAACTGCAATGGAAGTTGAGCTCTTTGCAATAAAGCTCAAATAGACAACTGGATTAAGCAGTCTACATCACTGCTGAGGCAGGACTGACAGACCCTGTGCACTGACATAATTCTTTCTGTTCAGATTGACTAAATCCCTCTAAACTTTTACTTCTCTTTTACTTTACCATTGCCTGCAAGTCTTGAGATTCACTTAACAAGCTTTCTACTGCAATCATCTTCTCAGTTAGATCCATCATTATCTTCGTTGCTTTGCCACTTGAGCATTTTGATTGGTCCAAAAAATCCTGCTGGGCTTTGTCAGTCTGCTTCCAGAAAGCTTCCATCTGTGGAACATGAATCAAAAAACAACCCATGTTCCCTCATTAATCATATGGTATTTCATTACAGAAAGAGGCTTATATATGAGTCTACTGAGATACAAGTCACTGAGATTACAGATAGCTCTCAGTAATAGCTATATTGAACAATTTGCAAACCTAAAGAGACTATTATATACTATATACGCATATTATATATATATATATAAAATATATATTGGTGGTGGCACATAACCAGTAGGTCAAAGCTGACCTTTTAAAATAACTTAGTCATTCTTTTTAACTAGCTAAGAATTTGTTAATTCTCTACATACTGCATCTATAAGAGTCTATTAAGTTTTTAGTATTGATGGTAAAAACCTAAAAGATAAACAACATCCCTTTTATTCTGGGAAGTTTATTTAGCTGTAGGAGCAGGTATTCTATTCAAAATTTTACAAAAAAAGTAAAACTGAAAATTATTACTGTTTTACACCATCAAAGATATTATAAGCTAGATGCTACATAAGCACATTATTGGCTGGAATTAAGTACCATATACAGTGTCAGCACAGCATATGTGCCAATTCTGATAGATTATTGTATGGATAAACCCTAGTTTTAGGTTCTGATCTCATAAACATGACTGTGCACAACTGTGAATATTCTGTGGTCTGTGGGATTACTCGTAAACATAAAGGTAAGAAAATGCATCTATCACCAAGATTTCTATTAAGTATCCATGATTTTTGGAAAAAAATGTAATTATGGCATCTATGAGTTTGGCAAAAACCTCTTTGTATTCTCAGGGGAAGACTGGATTAGTTCAAGGTACTGATCTATACAAATCTGCATAGAGGGAAATTATTTTCAATATGATGAAAAGCATCTGCAGGCACAAGAGTGACAGACGTACTGAAGGGTGATTGCTGCTGGTGAATAAATGCCTCATGTTGCTCAGCAAGGTTGCCAGCAATTATTTTTCCATGACTAACTCTGGAAAACTCTAAACAATCATTTTTCCACTGAGCAAAGTTAAAGTGCAAAAGAAACTTGACACAGATGTTCCAATGTTACCGAGACTTGCACTATAAAGTGAAGGGCTCAGAGAATCAAAAGAAAGCTGAGAAAATTCCCAGTGAAGCACTTAAGCACCAGACATTAAAAAATGCTAACTCCTGTACGAAAAAGGCCCAAGGCTGAGGTGATGGGCTGGTTGGTCCAGGGCTGAAGAGCCACAGTCAATCACCACAGGCAGCTCACAGAGCTGTCATTCTCATTTTCATCAGCGATTTGCTCAAACTTCAAAAACAGGGCTGGGAAGAATATTACCCAGTTTACTGGAAAATAATACATAGAACGTTCTTAACCTCCAGTTTTCTAACCTGAAAGCTATTGCGACACAGTGAACCAACTTTAGAGAAAAAAAAAAATCTTTACTTTGAAAATCAAGTCCTTGCTGTCAAACTGTATTTTCACATCAAAAAATGTAAAGATATTCTCACGTGGAAAATTGCTAAAGAAAAATGCTTTGCCAAAGTAAATGCACCAAACATACTAAAACATTGCCCAGCAAGTATACTCTTAGTACTTCTTTCAGCTGAAAAAAATTGTAGTCTCTTATTGCTCTCTTACTCGGTTATGGGGATTGACAAAAGCAAGGTGCTAGGATAAAATTTCTAAAAGTCAGGCTATACATAGGCTTGAAATAAATCTTACCATCAGACAAGCAGCAGACATTTCTCAGCTGATAAAGCAGTAGTGTTTTACAAAAAACATAAAAAATGTTTTATCTATAAAAAACACATTGACACCCAAAGGTAGTTGCAAATACTTTGCTGGAGCAAAGTAAAAATATTTTCAGGACTCATACACATATAAAATACTATCTATGGACTACTCAACAAAACCATTGCACTAAAGAACACCCCACCAAAAGAATAACATTAAAACAAAATTTTAGAAGAAAACAGGATGTTACATTATCTATTACGTGCTCAGAATATTCCCTTTCCCTCCTTTCTAGGTCTTCTAGAGTCTGGTACTCTGAATTATGGGCTCCTGACATTTCAGTGTTCTGGAGTCTAGAGTCAAGTTGTTTCTGCAGTTCTTCAAAATCCTAGGGGAAAAAAATCAAGTGATTTGTTAAACAGAAAAACAGACATAACTTCTAAACTTGGGAGTGAATTTGTATGTCAGTTCTGGCATACAGGAGTGTTCAGAAAGTCCTGTCTCTTGGTAATGTGCCTTCTGTAGGAAGCAAGGAAATCTCCAGATATATGGCAGCTCTGAACTAAACTTAATACAAATATATACATTTCCACTGGGATGTGAGTACAGTCAAGACCATTGCCCATCTCTGCTGAATTCAAGCTTTAGTAAACACTGCTTCATGAGCTTTTACACTAATAACCCTGAAATCTATCTACAAATATTTTTATTTTTAATGCACGTGCCCCATCTTATATGGCAGCTCTGAGTGTACACGCTGTGTTTAAAAGCTCAGATAAGTATCCAGGTGATAATCAGACAGTGACTCCTGCAGAGCGCTGGCACACATGGATGAACACACCTGTAATGCTCATAAAGGACAAATGATAAGCTGCATGATTATATGAGGTTCTATAGTTTTTCAGTCTTTAGAAATAAGGGTGATTTTTTTCTGAAAGCTGACGTTGCTGACAAATACTAGTCTGCTGCCATTGCTTAGTAGGTTGATACTGAAAAGGGTGATTCTTCTTTTGCTGCAACATGCCTTACATAGCAAGCATTGACTTCCAATACCACCCACTTTTGGGTGTCAATGCATTAACTTGATACCCTTATGCCTTAAAGAAATATAAGTAGAGTTTGACAAGCTTCACTAACGATTTAATCAAAATCCATGAATTTTTATGATACAGAACTAAAAGAGGAAAATGGTGTCTGCAATACAACATGTAACACCTTTGCTTATCGCCAGCATCTCTTTCACATGGTAGTCATAGCCAGCCTCGTTCCTTGTATGATATCCCACCTCTAAGACTGTCAGGTTTACAAGATCTTTCTCTCCATCATATAGGACACAGAAACCCCGTACTGGCACTTAAACAACCGGACTTCTCTGGCAATTATGGCACCTGATAATTCAGATTTAGCCTTTGTCTTGCAGCAGCTTAGGTACATGAAGACACCAACACCATCAAACTTCACTGAGGGTTAGGCTCTATCAGGAAACATGCCTGTTCTAGATTAGCTCTGTTTATAATTTGAAGTAATTACCAGAAAACACCAGTAAGAGGATTTTGCACATTTTCATCTAATAAATACAATAAGCTTTAATACTAAACCCGAGGATTTACGGCAGAGGAGTGCTTTAAGGCAAAATGCATTCTGATATAAATCACAGGGTACAACTACAGAGATTCCTTATAGTAATTCACAGACTGTGAGACTGTACCAAGTAGTCAACAACTAGAGCTCATGAGCTGATAGATTAATGCCTAGATGTGAAATACTATCTACATGTAAGAAAAACATAACTGGTACTGTGATTAGGCTGCTCTCAGTACAAGCATTCAAGACTTGGATTGGCAGGGCACTGATAACCTTCCATAAAGCAAAGCTTCCTACAGAAGGCTGGACCAGACAATCTCGTGATGTGCTTCTCAATCCAGATTTTTCTGTGACTCGAAACTGGAAAATGGAACCAACAGCTCTCCTATTTTCTATAGTTTTGTAAAGCTTTTTTTTCCTTCTAATATCCTTAAAAATAGCACTGTGACTCCACCTGAAATGTATACTGACTCAATATATGTCTTCCAGTTCAGAAGTGGAATATGGACTTTGATACAAGTACATGAAATAAAAAAGGATGGTGAGGAAAATAATTATATTTTCCCCAGATGAAAGCCTTTAGCTTCATACTGCTACTTTATTTCATGCTATTTTATTATCAGCAATGATACATGGGACCAAGAAAAGCCCCTGATAATTAGAAATTATTAAATCTGAGTGAATAAGGTTCAAAATGCTGTGTTTGCTTAAATGGATTCAACTACAAAATATTTTATCTTTAACAGATTACATAGATCACTTCATATAATAACAAAGAGGAAAAGCATACAAGGTAAAATCAACTAACAAGGGAGTTTCTTTGCATTTTCTTCAGAAATTGATTACAAATGACATTGCTATCTAAAAAGAGTAGGTGAAATGGCCTGCCTGTGGTAATAAAATTAACTCTTATTTTGTGTGGTCTTAAATTTAACCAACAATCCCACTTACTTTTTCCTGATTTAAAAGGATCTTCTTCAACAAGTCATCAGTAATCTTCTTTTTATGATGGAAGTCTGTGACGTATATTTTGAAAATCTGAATAAACATCTGTTTGAAAGGAAGAAAATAAAACCCAGGTTAAGTGCCTGTTCATCATTGTAAGGACATCTTTGTGATAACTTTTGCTGATTTAAATCAATCAGGGAGACTATAGTGAATAATAAGTGAAATAACAGATACATCACCAGTGATTCTCCAGTACTTCCACTGTGAAAAATTCTCTGGTTTTGGCTCCAGGGAGATACTGGAAGATGGTGTTAAACATAATCTCACATATCCTTGTAACCAGACAGACACATTTGAAACTATTCTTGACTGGAGAAAATGCAGATCACTTGAAAATACAACGCCCATTTTTCAAAAGTTTAATGAACCCCTAAATTGGAAGATACAAACTATTCGAAAGATACTAAAGACTCATTACTCTGACTTCAACTGTAGTCAGCCACGTGGTACATCAAACATTTTTATACACAACCCAAAAGAAACTATCTCAAGTTCTAGCTAGCTTCTCTTGCAAGAAGAGAAGCATTTTTCCATTTGTGTGTCTTTTTTTTTCTTTTTGTTTAAAACTGTAATACTAGTGTCCTCAAAAAGATGTTTTTGAATATTTTTAACAGTGGGAAAACTCTTGCTCAACCTTTTCCCCTCTTGCCTCAATTAGCGTTTCAGTGTAAGGTTAATTCTCTTCATTACTAACTGCTGGAGCATTTTCCAGTGTTGAAATAAAAACACGTGAAATTTAACAGCCACCTGCCTGTTCCTCATCATCTTTAAAACAAGATGACACAGAACTTGCCTGCTTAAAACATATAAAAACATAAATAAATACCTATTTACATATAAAAACAGGTATTGATGCCAGTATGTCAGCTGAGAAAAATCTGGAAAATATATTATAATCAGAGCTCAATAGAAGAGAAAACCATAAAGCAGTCATGTTTTGGATCTCACTTGCAAATGTTTTGGATAAGACTTTGGCAAGTTTTGAACACACTACCAAGATACCATATATAGTAAAAAGAAAAAAAAAAGGGATCAGGAGAAGACTGAAAGTAAAGGATGTATTTCCTTATACCTGATGCCAAGAACAACTGAAATCAGAGAAAGCAGAAAGGAAGAAAATATTCTCAGACTGATTTATTTTTCCCCTTTTTCCCTGCTAGCAAAAATATAAAGCTATTTAAATATTCAGCTAAAGGTCAGAGTCATTTGTGGTGATTTCTGGTGGGCCACAAAGCGTGTTAAATGCTCATTTTCTCTGTGTTTCTGTGATTACATCACTATGTTGCTACTTATCTTCCTTTAGAAATTGATGATTAACTTTGAAATCAAGTTCAACCTTCAATAATCAAGCTAAGTTCCTTCTGGATCTGATAGCAAGTTCTGTTTCTCATCTAGTTAGATGGGGATAATCTATCAGATGAGAAATTGCTTCCCAGGTTTACTTTCCTGTTTCCTCCTTTGAGTTGTGTAGAAATTTGTTCTGAAAATCTCACCCTTTGAAGTATTCTCAGTGGATTTAGTAAATTATAACAGAAATTACTAATTTGTTTAAACAGAGCCTGAGAAAAAAGGGGAGCAGAAAGTTATAGACTTTCTGTCCAGATTCGTATTTACTGAGCTAAAACTCGTATCAGTAATGATGCTGTACTTGATCATAGCTAGTCGCCACAAACAATCATTACTGAGTATCCTGTGGCTTTAATTGTACGGTTTTTTTTCTTTTCCTTTTTTTTTCCTTGTGAGTTTTGGATGCTGCGACTTGATGTAGGTAGTTATCTACGGTTTAAATGGTACCTTAATCCCTCAGTCATACAAAATCACAACTATTGTACTTATCGCAAAGGTACTGATTCAGTTGTACTGAATTTTCAATTTTATTTCAAAAGCTTTAAGTCTTTGGAGCTGCAACACACAAACAAGCAAGTTTGTCCTTAAGACAGACTCATCTATTAAATAATTTATTACCTCTTTTTATGAGCCCAAAATGCTGTATGTTAATCTCTGGAGTAATGTTTAAAGCCAAATTTTTGTATTTGCTATATTGGCATTTCACAGACCAGTATACTTCATTATATTTTACTTCTCTAGGAAGCTCATATTTATGCAGAGTAGGAGAAAAAAAAAAGACAGTAACGTAGAAATGCTACACTACATCCCACCTAGTAAGCTCTTTATGTTATTTCCTAAACTGATATTCAACTAAGATGTTCAAAACAATGAGCTATAAATGAGATATAAGTACCTACCACATGTTTTTCTTTTCTGAGTTCAGTATCAAGAAGCATGAGATCTTTTAAAGTAAGACTGCAAAGGCAGAGCTTAACATCAAAACTAAAACAAAGATTAAAAATGCATTAATAGCAATCTAAATGATGGTTACACAAAAAGACAACACAATATAATAGTTTCATTTAACCACTAGATTCTCCTAAAAACACTGCCCCAAAACATAAGTGAAGTCACTTTATTTCTACATTGCCTTCCTTTTCAGAGAAGATTTCTGTATGTAAAAGTAAATAAAACAAAGCAGTGCTTTTACAGTTTCTTCTAGAAAAAGACAAATTGAACATAGGCATGAATGGATACAACCAGGGAAAACATGGCTTTAAATTGAAACAGCCATAATAAGAGTGGATATTTTGTGAATATTCTTCATTGCCAGTACACTTCCCAGTTCCCGTGACACAAATATGATTTTCTTATTCTTGCTAATGAGAGTGCAGACACATGTATTCATCTAGGGGTACCTTGTCATGGCACAGCTGAAAGGAAATCAGAGCTGACAGTCCATTTCAGTTATCTCTACCTGCTCATCAGCAGTGTGTCAGAGAGGAACTGTCTTCCCAGAGGAAGACATGAGCAGTTCCCATTAAAACGGAGAGAACAGACCCCTGAGTGTTCTCAAGGCACCTGCAGTGTGAGATGGCATTCTACAGTGCACAGGACTACAACCCCAGCACATGTGAATCCAGCATACGAGATGTAACAAAGACATCTCCTTATCCTAACAGTGATACACCTTTTATGAGACAGCTTTTGGCCAGTTCTGATTCCCAAAATTTCACAAAGAACAGGATGACTTCCAACAGCTTAATGTAATAATCTCCCCAACAACTTTTTCAAGGTTATAAACAGATAACCCTGTCCTGATGTGGTGACTGTGTGCATTCATGCCCAGCCTTTCACCTTTAGGGACTGTCCTAAAAGCACAGGAAATGACCAAACAAGGGCAAGTTTACTGCTTACCTCTCACATGTCAGCACTTCAGGGAAGCTGGTCACCTTTAGGAAGGCTCGAGCCTGAAATCTGTCATCGCTCGTTGTGGAATGTATTGTTGTGGAGGAACTACAGTCCTCTTTGTCTCCCTGGCTCAGGGATCCCAGGCTGCCTGACATAGATGTCTCCACCACTTGATTAGGCAGAACTGCCTGCTTTGGATTCTCATGCAAAGATGGATTGGATGAGCCATCTGCCAAAGGCTGTAAGTCAAAGGAAATTCATAAGATCAATTAATACAACACAATAAGGAGACAAACATCTCATCAGTTTTCAGTGTTTACTTTCAAGGGAAAAGTTAAACAGTATACACAGCAAAAGTGTTTCCAAATAAATGACATGCTTTTGCATTGCCCAGGAAAGCATTTTTCTGTTGTAGTTAGCTGCTTGGTGCATGCTTTCTTTCTTCCTTTTAGATCCTTGTGGTGTTTTTCTTATGGCTCCTTAGACAGATCCAACTTCCATTAACGTTAAGGGGCAGACAAGCTCTCTTAAATACAGTGAAAATTGACAGGACACCATGTAAAGCACTGCAGGTTTCAGAGGGAGCTGAAAGCAGCTGACACCTTACAGAATAAGACCTGAGTCAATGGACTATAAAAAAAAGAAAGATCCCTATTACACAGATTGGCAGCAAATTTTCTTCCATTACTTGACTCCGCAATTTACTCTGACACAGAATGATTGTCATTAATTTTTACAAGTAGAATCTAAAACCTTACCCTGAATTTCTGGTTGATGGGATAGATCACTTTTGCCTTTAATGCAAATGCTGTGATGTTACTGTTCAGAGGAGACTCACTTTCCTGTACGGAAAAGAACAGAAAACCATTTGGGAACAGCAGCAGATCTGGCAATTATTCACTGTAAGTATCGTGTGCTCTTTTTGTTACACAGCTTAAATGTTCCTACTGATAATTGTTTATTGATTGTCTCTGCTTTGGTGCAAGAAGTCTTCTCATAAGGCCCATTCAGAGTAGGAAAACTTGAAAAGGGAACTCTTCTCATTACCACTGCTACAAAATATTTTTAATTCTCCAGGAGAAAATACGTAGTATCTGGTATTCGCAAGGTATCTTCATTTTGTCTCTTGTCCCCCACCTCCAAACCCTCAGCAACAACTAAAGATTTTACAAATGAGACTCAATAATAAAAACTATGAAAGGATAATAAGCTCCACAAAGTTCATCATGGCTATAAATTCTGTCTTTCAATTTCAATAAAGAAACAATAAATTAAGCAAAACCAGTCATCATTCTGTCCCAGTAAGAACTTTTATAAGATAACCCTTACCCAAAATCCAGAGAAAATAACAATGTTTTTCCAAATAACTTTTAATAGATACTGAATTCTTTTAATGCAATTTTTTGTATCACATAATTTGACCTTCTGCTACTGCCTTTTTCTAGATGCTGGAACAATGGGATAATCAGCTTTGTTTTGAGAGGTTAGGTATGGCTTAATAAAAGTTTGTCTATAAATGGAAGATAAAATGTGTAAATCCAAGCACTAGGACTTCCTATTTTATCTCTTTTGGTTTTGTCATATGAAATGAAAGACTCTGATTTGTAAAAACACAGGGGGTTTTATACAGCTTTTTCTAGGAAATATCAAAGCACTAATAGAGTCTAAAAAATAGAAATGGAAAGAGAAGAGCAGACTATGTCATTCACTAGACTTCCACCATTGCACTTTTCCATCTCCATTTCATTTATTTCCATTTTTGGGTTCACTGATTAAGTGTAGAACACCTGCCCACAGTGAGCAGTCCCAGCACTGCCGTAGCTCACGAGGGACAGGAGTGGACAGAGCTATTGCTCTGCAGTGGCTGGAGGCAGAGCAGCCAGTGCAAAGCTGGAAAGCTGTACTGCAGTGTGCTACAACTAATACATCCCGCTTCTCAGAAGGCATAAATAACATACAATTATTATTAATACAGTAATTATGTATTATTGCAATGCGGAAAGTCTCAGAGTGAAAATACCTGTTTTTCTGAAGTGCTCTAACCTAATTAAAAGCATTTTGCATCTATGTTTCTTCATAAAATGTCAATTTGATGCTAGTAACAGCAAAACCCTCTGGAAATCTGAACAAATTAATACAAAAAAAAAAATATAACTTCAGTAGTTAGACAAATAGGTGGGAGAAAGTCCCCTCAAATAACAAGGTTACTTCTTAATGTCTTATAAATGAGCCATGTTAGGGAAACGGATATAGTTGTGAATGATCACCTTTAAAAGACTGTGATCCCACTTCAAAAACACTGGTAATAAGCATAAAGATGTAAAATCGTGTAAATTCTCCCACAACATTTACATTTCAAAAAATAACCTAATCCATGTTCATTTGTTGTACTCTACTTTAATTCAAGCAAAATGACCAAGCATGTTTTGTCACCATTCCTGATCACAAAACTGAAATGAAGATTCATTGCCTGTCAGGATTTAAACCGAAAGTTTAAATGTTTACAATAACATTTCCTTGAAATCCTGAAATCAGTTCTTGTTACAAGCTACGCACCAGACTGGCTGGTTTTGACTGACATTTTATGCAGGTATTTAATTTATGTATAATAAGCTGAATGAGTCAGCTGAACTGTAGATTTTTGAATGTGCAGTTTAAATCACAATCTTTAGCTTCAGCAAGAGCAGTCAAATCAGCTTTGGGTCAAAGACAGTGATCTAATGACTACACAGTAGGACTGGTTCTCCAGTTATTTTGGGATTATTAAAAAAAAAAGTTACTGAAGTTACTTGATATTTTCATTGAGGATGAGTTGTTAAGTTTATATTCCTACTTTTCTTCACACATTGTTTCTCTAATTGTCTTTGAATCCCAGCTCACCACAGTGGTCTTTCAGTACTTACAAACTTTTTCTTATGTTAATAATGTTAATTTATCCCATCAGCCTTTTGAAACTAAGGATGACATAGAGATGAAAGCAAAGAAGCCTCTGTCCAAAAAGAACTCAGGATCTTTATAAAAATACCCAAAGAGTCCCCCAGGAGAAAGGGAATTCATAAGGGGAATGAGTGCTCAAAAGGGTTGTATTCATAAGCAGCAATCAACTCCCACTCTCCATCTTGCATTTTTCTGAACACTTTTTAAAGTCTCTCTCCAAACCCACTAAAATTAAGACAATTTGGAGCTGGCCCTGAACATGCTCATTGGTACATGCAGCAAAATGGACATCCACCTACAAGAGCAGAGCTTTACCTCCAGCACCATTTCCTCTTTTGATGTATAGGGTTCTGTTTTACTTTTCATGAGTGTGTGCTCTTTTTCCTCAGTGTTGAAGCTTTCCAGAAGTCTTTGGGAATCATCCTTCTGAAATTCCAAGAGAAAACATAAAATGTAACACTTGAGATCATGCAGGTTAACTGGAAACATCTTCAACAGCAGCCTGGATACATTCATGTCTCCATCATAAAAATTATTCCAGTATTAGTTGAAAATTTTGGAAAAATACAATCTGAAAATGAATGAAAATTCTACATATTAAGAAAGGAATAACCAAAATTAATGAAATTTTAAAATTTGTCATTCCAGAAGTAGAATTTTAATCTAAAAAGTTTTAAGAGACTACGAACATATCAAATCAATCCATCTGCTCTCAAAATGTCATACTACAGACTATGGAGCCAAACTCATGGTCTGAGCTCAAACACCTCAACTGAAGCAAGTTAACTAAAATTGTCTATAATTGCCAGCAATAAAGAGAATGCCAAGTATTTTTGCTCCTCTGCTATGAGAAACACTTCCTAAATGAAGCTTTATGTGTGCGGAAGTTCCTGTAACAGAGAAGTAACTATCAGAAAATGTTCATCACCTTCCTTCCCCCAAAGCAGCCTGTATTATTGGCCTCACTTCACAAACACAAAGAGCCACTGGTAGGGATACAGACTGTGTGGGAATGAAACCTCCTGCTACACACAATCTTCCTTACACACTATATAGATCAGAAAACAATACTAATGTGCCTCCCTCCAAACACAGCATTGGAAGGATGTTTTTCTTCTAGTGAAGGAAAAGATGGCAGTTATGCCACATGGACTACTTTTAAAATTCTTTTTCAGGTTTTCAATCCACTGACTACCTTTTGGTGTAGTATAATGATACAAACACAGCCACTACACATGTCACTGTCTTAACGGAAAGGTTCACTTTAAATTATTTGGCCACTTGGTATGTAAAGTAGCCCATTTTCCCAGAACAGAGAGAACAGCCCACCTTTGGAATACATTTAATTCCTTATGACTTGCCTCTATCACCTCTCTGGAACTTAGATGGTGCAATAATTCAGATTATATTTTTGAGTTAGCCTTTAAGATGTGCTGAAGTGCAGATCCTGGTTCCTAAAAATCTACTTAAGAGAAAAGAAAAGCTACAATATGCCTCAGCAATCTTGTAATTTATTTGTTACTATGGTAAAGATTTCTTCTTAAAACTATCCCAGTGTATTCTATGTACAGATCAACAAATAAGGGACTTAACTCCATGCATCCAGGTCCCACAGATTCGGGCTGAGATCTATAAAACAGTGATTAATTGGGGCTGAGTGTATTGGCTTACTGTAGTGCTTAAAGCTGCTTCAGACTCCAGGTGCTTGTCAGTGTGGTACTTGCTAGCACACTAAGGATAATTTAGCTGCCTGGGACGGAACATGTCATATTCAGGAAAGCTATCCCTGCTTTTACTTTGGATACAGAAGGCTGCAACAGATGCAGTTCAGCACCTGCTTGCTCCATAGCATTGGTGGGGCAGACAGTGGGACGAAGGAAGAGTCTTAGGTTACCCTGTCCACTTGGGGAAATCTGACCCACAAGATACAACCTCCCCACCCTGCAATGTGCTCTGTATGCACCAGCAAGCAGTTTACTTTTCTTTCAAAATAAATAACCCCTTTACAGCAGCGGCATTGATTTTAATGGCATTTAAACATCTAAATGCATCTGAAGATCCAGGCCAGAGAGAACTGACAGCTTCTATTCCCTATTGACATACATGACATAAAGGATAAAATTGTACATGGCTACATTTGAGTTGGTAGTGGCAGTACAATAAAGATACACCTATTAAGGCAGGGTAAATGAGCAATTGAATCAGAAAGGCTTGTACTTGCACAGGATGCATTGATCCAGCATTTGAAGTGCCTCCATTACTAGGCTAAAGTCTGGCTTCAAACAGAGCTTCAATCCTCCAACTTAAAAGCAGTTGGGAACAAGAGAATTTGTCTCCTATGTCATGTTTAATGATGATCAACACTAGCAGATACACACACACAGCAGAGCTCTTATAGCTCAAAACAGGTGCGGTGAAAAACCAAGCCAGGCCAGACCCCTCACTTGCAGTCTGGCAGAACTCTCTGCAGGGCTCCAGATTTCCCGGCTGTGCCAGCGCCAACCACTGCTACATCCAGTCAGTCCAGCATGACCGCGTCTAAGTGCGATGGGAGAAAAAAGCATAAAGCAGTAACAATTCTCAGAAAATATATCTGCCTGGTAGATGGGTGCCTGCCTGGTTCCGTAGCTGCATGCTGCCTCTGCAGTCTTCGAGTCTGAACAAACACTATGAAATGAAGAGATATGAACCACAGTACTTAAAAGCACAGTAAGTATGTTATTAACAAAATCACACATTTTTGAAAACCCTGTTAGTTTGACATCAAGAAAATGGTCAGCGGTGCTCAGGCTCCTTTATTTCTTTAGGTATCCATGCGTGTATCCTCAGTGCAAAGTTATTGCTGTCGGTTAGTACTAATATTCTGTGCTGTGTGTAACATGAACTTTAGAAAAGTCTGTAAAATAAGACTACTGGTTTAGGGTGGAACTTAATGTTTATTTTCAATTATCTCACAAAGCTTCTGCAAACCGGCTACATCTTCCATTATCCCCAAAAGCAACACTGCCTCGTACATGAAGCGGTGGTTGCGAGAAGCAGCTTGCAGGTCACCTGTGTTAGAGATACAGACCAGCGAGGCAACACTCAGAACACGTAAACACTTTCACCGCCCTCCTCTTAGAGTTAGTCCATTTGTTTCAGCAACTATTTAAAGGAAGTAGTGAAATCCTTGCCAGCAGAGGTGTGGCAGGAATTACGGGGCTCCCCACCTACCCCGCTGCAGAGCGCACCCCGCCGCGCGGCTCGCCGCGGGCGCAGCCCAGGCTGTCCCGTGCAGCGGGCAAAGCCGGCAGGCGGCACCTCCCGGGCCCTCCGCCCTTCGAACATTCGCAAACCACTCCTGATTCCCCGAGCTGTTCGCCCGCGGCCGGCCCGCGGCTCCCTCCCCGCCGGCCCCGCGTACCTCTCCGCCCCGGCGCGGCCCGAGCGCGCAGCGGCAGAGCAGGGCGGCGGCGGCGGCGCCCAGCAG
>VWPU01018091.1:0-17802 GCA_013398955.1 Callaeas wilsoni | reverse complement strand
TGGGGAAAACTTCCAGCAGCTGCTCAGGGGAGCCAGCTTTGTGGCCCCCTTGCTACCAGAAACCAGAGTGTGCCAAACCAATAAATCAGGATAATGCCCCTCTAGGGGTGGAGAATGAAAGGAAATTAGTTATAGGGACTTCCAAGGGAAGCCAAAAATGAAAGCAATTTAATCATGAGGTAAGTATTTATGTTGCAGAAATAACTAATCGGTATTGAGCAGTAAAGATTTTAGTATATAAAACAGAAAAATGAAATATTTTATGCATGGAAGTGCTTTTGATAGATTTTGAATACTAGATTGTATACTGGAGTAAATTTGTCCCATTAGTTCTGTGCAGAAAAAATGAGATTTTTGTAAGGGAAACAGTAGTAGGACATTGTCTCATAGAGACCAATGAAGGAACAGGGGCTTTCTCTCACCCTGCATCTACATCCAGAAGGTTTTGGTTTTTTCGTGTCAGTATCTTGACCAAAACCCCAAATATTTTTTTTAATGCAAACTCTGAATGCTGCTTTGCACTGTACTGCACAGAGTAGGGGCAAGTGACTGAAACAAACCGATGGGGAAAGCATAAAAATTGGTGTACAAAGAGAGATTGTTTAGATATCTTTATTTAGCAAGTGAAGTACATTGCCAATAGGAAGGAAAAAAATGGAGATTCAGCTGTGTTTACCAAGGCAACAGAAATTTTCCTGAAGTGAGGCCAACTTTGATATGAGCTATTAATTTTGCTTCATTTTTACAGGGCTACTTCTGAATAGGATTTGAATGTCCTGTTTTTGTGTGAGGGCATAAACATCTTGCTTTCAGTTCATGTTAGTTTTGCATCTGTGCATCTAAAAACTGATGGCTGGTCTGGCATTTGAAGACCTGTAACGTGGCCGAGGTTGTAGCACAACCTGAAACAAGTTGTGCCCTGTGCGCTTTTGGGAAGGGCTGGGGTCCTTGTAGCACCAAAACAGGTTACTGAAATAGAGCCAAGTGCGTTGTGTTAATCCTGTATTTTTTCCCCTTCTCTTCTTCCATCTCAGTGAAGCTTTTCCTTGTGGCCTTGATCCAACAAGCCGTTTAACTGCGTGCAGGTGCAAACATAAGCTGGGTCCTCCTGGCATGTCTCACTGTGTGCTGAATTGTATTTTCAATGAAAAAACAACTACAAGACAGCTTCTGTGCTCACCTGCCCCTGCCAGCCCCAGTCTTTTTTAGTGCTGAGTACAAACATCTTCCCAGAGCACCAAGGTCAGGGTGACAAACCAGAAAATACCAAGCGAAGGTACAAGTCCCTACATTTCACTCTCTGACCTTTGAAGATTGGTGCAGCTGCTGGGATTTACCTGCAGCACTATGGCTTTGTCCATGAGAGCAGTTTTGCTGGGTGGCGCAGCAGGCTGTGCCTGGGTCTCACTGCCTCCTGAACCCACTTGTCTCAGCACAGGCTGGCTGGCCGTGCAAGGCCACCTGCAACTCTTGCACCATCAGTGATCCGTGTTGTGCCAATTGTAAGTGGCCAGTGCAGGGGGTGATGTCCTGGAGATTGCCATCTGTGAAACACTAGAGGAGGGTGAACATTTTTCTGCGGGGTTTCCTATTAATCACATTTTTTACTGTTCCCTAGGCATGGCTATTAGTTGGTGGCTTTGATACCAGGAAACCTATGAGATGTCAAGTCTGTTTCTGCCTTCGTCCTGGCTCAGATAAGTGCTAGGAATGAATGCCAGTACATGAACAAGCTTTCTCATTCCACGAGGCCACTCACACTCCTGACCCATTGACCATTAGCCAAGTCTTGCTCCTTGGCCCCTTTTCTACTGCAGATGTGAGAAGGAGCTCTGAGGGGTCTCCTGTATCTCGCACCTGCACTGATAACTACCCTTCTCCATTAACAGGAGCCCTCAGCCTTCTCCACTGATACCTTTCCTCACAATTTCACCCTATTATTCCCCTGTTTTTCCTTAGTTTCTGTCAATAAGAATTTGTTTAACTTCAAGTGTTTTTTTGATTTCTCTCTGGACTCAAATTGCAGCACCTCAGAGTGGGCTTGCCCCTTCTCATCACCTTCTTAGCAGACCCAGGTTGTAAGAGCATACCATTACTTTGCTTCCTTCCTTCCACTCCCTCAGTGAAGAGTACATTTTGTAGCTATTGTTCAGGTTTTGGGCATGGTGAACTGTCCCATGGATTCTTTTGAGAAAAAGAGAAAAATTTAAGGCTAGAAATTTTCTTGACCTGCCCAAGCATGTGTACTGTGACCCACTTGCCCGAGCTCTTGCATGTGTGACTGCCTCCTGAAGAGCTCGATTGTTTTGGCAATACAGTGTTGAATTGGCCGTATCCCAGTTGGGAATTACTTGGTGCTGCTTAAGTGGAAATGTCAACAGGCTTGCAAGTATGAAGTTATAACCAGGGCTGAGCAAGTTCCGGTAGACTTCTATTCACTTCAAGAAAATTATGAATTTGTCTGTAGGTCATGTCCCCTAGCTTGCACAACTGAGAAGTGTCAGTCTCGTGAAGTTATTTATGGTGTTTACCTCATACCAAGGATATTTTCCTCCTTTTGAGCATTGTGAACAATCATTTGGTACAGGTAGGTTTGTGAGATTTGATGGGGAGTTTTATTTCAAAGGACTTCTAGGTAACATCTAAAAAAAGATTTGATTTTAACCCTGAGGAGGAAAATACAACTAATGGGCATGACCCAATTCCCACTTACTTAGAGAGAAAAAAGTCTCTACGACCATCCTTTGGCAAATGGACTTGAGTGAGGCTTAACCAAGGACCATAAGCCATGGGCCCAGATGAAGAGGTTCTCAGAGAAGTCTTTGTGCAGATTGTTGTTTCCTTTGGCAGCCCCAGGCTTCCTAGGCAAATGGGAGCTCTAAACTTTGTTCCTTTCCCAACCCAAACCCTAACTCTAGGCATGGACTAAACCCTTTTCCAAGTACCACAAGCTGTAGCAGAAATCAAAAAGTTATCATGGGAGAAATATTTTTACATTCTCCCTTGTCAGCCACAACACAACTGGAGTTCAAGGGCTTTCCCTCTCCTAACCCTAAACACTGGCCTTGGCTGGATTATCACAAGCCACACCAATGATAAAATTTTCAGAGACAAAATCCTAATGAGCCCAGTCCCTCCCTCTGCTCCTTGGCAGCTCCACATCATATGCAATTCTAGGCTTTGACATTCCCCTGAACCTACCCCTAACCCTAAACCTTCTGTGTGAGCTGAGCATTTGCCAAAGAGACTAAGCCATGGCCAAGATAAAGAACTTGCGAGGGCAGAAAGCTCTTTGCAGCCTCTCCTTTGCCTTTGGCAGTGAATTAACAATCCCATGCCAGCTGGAGCTATAGGACCTCTAAGTGCTCTCACTGTAACCCTAAGCCCAGGTGTGGCTACTTTACAGGTAAAAACACTCAGCCATGGCTGAGATGGAAAATGTAGCAGGAGGTTAAGTTTTTTACTGTTGATTCTAGTCTTTTCCAAACCCTTTGCAGACCTTTACCATCTGGAACTCTAGGCTTTGTCCCTCTTCCGTCCTTAACCCTAAGGCCTGAGGACAGCTGATCATCAGTCAAGCACACAGAGCAATGGTCCAGATGAAAAAGCATTCGAAAGAGAAATATTTCTGTGACCTGTACTTTCCTTCAGAAGTCACTCACCAGTGCCATGCTAACAGTTGCTGTAGGCTTTTTCCCTTTCCCAACACTGAACTCGACTCTAAGGCTGTGAATGGGATGAATCCTTTGTTGAGGAACCAAACCTCAAATCAAGCAATTGTCAAAGGAATGACCTTCTAGGAGACTGCTGCTTCTCCTGGCAGCCTGTGGGAAATGCAACATCTACTGAAGCTTCAGGGTGTCTCTCACTCCTAAAGCAAAAGCCTGACACGGAGTTAACTATAGTTAGGGATAACCTGCTATGGTCCTGACAAGGATATCAGAGGAACAATCTTTCAGGAAACTCATACCTTAATCCTAATACTAAATGTGGAATGAGCCCTGGGCCATCATTTAAATGAAAAAGGTGTAGGGAAGAAACATTTTTCTTGCCTCCTTCTTACTTTAGAATCCTCTTGGCAGCCCCATGCCAACAGAGCTCCTGTCCCAGCTTTCTCAATTTGTGTCCCAAACCTAACCCTGCCCCAGACTCTCAACTCAGCTTACCTAAAGCCCAGGAAAAAAGTTGTCCGGGGATAATTTTTTTTCAGCCTATACATTGCTTTGGCAGTCCAGTGCAAACTGGGGCTTTAGGCTTTGTCCCATTCCTAAACAGTGTTACTGTAACTGAGTTTTATCCCTATCTCTAAACTGGGCTGTTCAAGAGATAGCGATGTAACTCCAGTGTTGAAATGCTGACAGTCTCTAGCCTTCCTTCTAGCTACAGTGACTAGCTTTTACTCTTTAAGCCCTGTGCTCCTTTTGACTCTTAATGCCACAGCCAGGCACAGCACAATTAAAGGTTATTAACAGACATGTACTGCTAGTGTGTTTGTGATCCCTATTTAGGATTCTTCCTCTCTAATAGGAAAAAACCCCCACCAAACAAAACCAAACACCTCTGCCAGGTAGCACTCTTGTGTCTGTGATTAATTATGGGGAGGATTGAAGACCAGATGACATCCTTGTGAAATGAGCACATTTGTTGACTAACCGGTGTGGACTGTGATGAAGTGGTGGGGACAAGGGCTTCCGACACCAAGTATCTTCCTGCCTTGTGGAACAGGACATGCACTGTTTTCCCCCATGCTGAAGACTCTCCCCTGGCATCTGGTTGGAACAACAAAAGGATCAAACCAACTCCCTGTTTTTTTGCATTTGGCTCTTGCTGTTCTTGCCAACAGCACCCAGAGAAAGACCACGTGTTTATTTTCATGTAGGGTCTCCCACCCATCAGCTGGAGCAAGCCATGGATCCCTGCCATCTAAATTCTGCAGACATTTCCCTCTCGCCCCCTTCAAATCTGTGTGCCCATGCTGGAAAGTCACTTATTAATAAAATAAAAAGCTTCCCATATTAGGAGAGATTATTTCTGTAACTTCTGCTACATGTTCCAGTGTTCTTAAGGACCTCTGCATCTTCCCTATTGTGCTTTTATGCTGGGAAGGATGAGGCATCCATCCCCAGAAATATTTTCCATCAGGAAAAGGAATGAGCCGTGTGTGTCTGGAAAATGGAACAGTGAACGTTAACATGTCCTCAACCTGAGATGTGCTCTCTGGTAATTATTGTTTCAGATGGCTCTGAATGAGGATTATCTCCTGTAGCTTCTCGGATCCTTAGCAAAAGAATATAATTTGCTCCTTGAGATCAGCCCAGCTGCATCTAAAGCTGTGACTGCACCACAGCTCAGAGCTATAGGATCGAATTTAGACTGGTGCAGTGGAAATCAAGGTAAACCTGCAGCATGTGTGATTGCTTTTTCAGAGAGCTTGAGAGTTTGAGGCCAGAAAGGGAGGATACCTCTGAAAGTTGGAAGGAAAATGGAATGGGCCACTGCTAGGAAAGAAAATTGCTGTAGTGAAAATTTCTGTAGGCAAATACCAGGTTGAGTGCTGATGAATGGTAACTGCCCAAGCATCACTCATGGGTTATTGTGTGGTGGAAAGTAATAGAGTACACTGAGCATCTTCATTCAACAGAAAGGGCCCTGCTGCATGCTCATGTGATACACAAGGGCTTACCTACACGGTTTTGGTAGTGCTGTAACTCCATCTGTAGCAATTAAATCCGGACATCCCTGTGGCATGGGTTCAGTTAGACTGATGGGACCCAATGCCCACACTTTTAGAAGGCTGTGTGGATGTGTAAACTCCAAGCTGATAGAGCCACCACCTGCACAAAAGTTTGAAGCATTGTGATGACACTGGCATGGAGTTGCAACTCTTTACCCAAAGGTAGAGTAAATAACTAAAAAACCCAAACCCAATCACTGTGACGTAATTTTTAAATAAAAAGAAAAGCTTTGTTTTGCTGCATGTTCATCTTTCCAGCTGCTTGACACCGAAGACCAGAGGGGTGCATGGATCTGCAGGCAGAAGAGGTAAAAAGCCGGGTGAGCCAAGGGTGGCAGAGCCGTCCTGGCACAGCACACCGAAACCGTGCTTCCAATACCTCCCGCGGGGCTGTTGTTGTGCAGGGTAACAGGCAGCCAACAGGAGCAGGGCCCGAGGGAGGGTTTGATGAGGCTGGGATTGCCAAAGGGCTCTCCAGCTGTAGGAGACAGTGATGGTGCCTACGGGAGGAATGAATGGTACAAGGGTAAAGCCGTTGGTAAAGCCATAAATCTTCAGCCCTGGCACATATCTGGCCGTTTCATGTGCTTGGTAGGTCAGTGATGAAAGACTTATTCATCAAATCATTGTATCCTGAAATGTGCTGCATTTTAGTAGAAATAACACTTTGAAGCAAGATATATTATTTATTTCTGACCCTTTCACCTCAGCCAGAACACTTTTTCATGTGATGTAACTGAGTTAACAAGTAGGCTGTGATCTGATGAAGCAGTGAATTCTGCAGTAGTGCTACAGGACAGAGCTTGCTGTCCCTGGGCATGGGGCTGTGACACCAGATGAGAGCAGCAACTAGGGGGAAAAATAAAAAGATCTTAAAAAAGCTTTTTTTTTTTTAACTGGGTATGGAGGTGTGAATGGGCAGGCTGGAGTGAAGTCTTTAGCTTGTCTCGCCATGATGTTTTCAAGCTGGAGTCAGTGGTTATGCAAAACAGAGAAAGCAGCAGAAATAACAATTTGCCAATATTTATTGTCATGTATTTTGGTTAATTGTGCTCACAAAAGCTTACAGAAGATCACAACCTGCTCATGGGACCAAATTAAGCGAAGGAGCATTTTTATTTACATTTGAAAAGAGACTGAATTTCTTAGATTATATATCCAAGACAAACAACAAGCTCATTTTCATTACAGAAATCAGGAAGTGCATTTCCAGCAGGAGGCACGAAGGACATGCATGACCACCACTCATGCAACAAGCTGAAAACGTACTTTTAAATTATGCTCCTCTCTAATCTCAGCATTTGGGGTGACATTTAGAAAGCCCAAGGAAATCTGTGGGCCTCCAAAATGACTAGCTGCATGGAGGTGGATTTTATTCTTTAGGAGGAAGTGATTATTGCTTCCTATGGTTACTCTGAGGGGGCTTTGTGTTTGGTGTCAGGGCAGTGCCTTGTTGCACACTCAGCTCCCCAGCTCAGAGGCTTTTACTGTGCCTGAGGGGAATGCAATGAATGAAATGTGTTCACTAAGGCTTTCTCAAAAAGTACATCAGGAGAAAGAAGAGGACCCCCTTTCCTTAGAAAGTGCCAGGATTAGTCCAGGGTGCGGTAGATAGGGAGTGGCTTCCTCCTCTTTCCCTAAGGCTCCTTGGGCTCATCTCTCACACTTTCCTGTTGAAACTCCTTCACTTTGTTTCAGTAGTCACTTGGCTAGAGAAAAAAAGAGCCAACAAAAGGCAATTGCAATAATAATAATATTGGTGGTAGTAGTAGTAATAATAATAATAATAATTTACTCTTGACAGCTGCAAGAATCACGTTGGTTCTCACCATTTTTCTGATTAGTTCCTTGCACCTCTGAGAGGACAGGAGATTTGTTGGCCCTGCTCTCCGTATGTGAGACAAAAGGACACTAAGGAAGCAAATCTGTGTCTGCTGTCCCTTCCAAACTCTTCTTACTCTCCAACATGGCCAGGAATGTAGGGTTACTGTCTGTTCAGCTCTGCCAGGAAAAGAATGGAGCTGATCCTCAGAAATCAGGCTGAATAATTCCTTTTGCGCAACAAAAAATTAAAGTGTAGGGAAATGATAAGAAGGAAAGAATATACAAAATTGCTGAAAATTATTAGTATTGGCAGATGCAGAATTTGCCTAATCAGGAAGGTAAATGACTGGGTAAAAGTGGAGCCTGAGCTTGAATGTGAATATTTTTGCAGCTTTGCACATTGCTACTCTGTATTTTAGGAAGGGTCAGTCAGGGAAGAACTTGCAGTAGTGATTGTCATGTCTGAAAGCAAAGCCAAAAGAGCCCTCTTACAAAAATTAAATCTTGAAGCCCATCCTGCCGTTACCTTCCCCCTCAGATCACTAACCATTGGTTGCAGCTTCTCCAGGCTCATAAAGGAAAATGCTGAACTATTATTGCTGGGCAACTCTTCCTCCTCCAGGACATTTATTAAACTAACATCTTTATTATTCAAAATATTTGAACAAGTGGTAGCATGGTTACCTCCCTCTTTCAGAGGTCTGCTGATGCCAGCCCTAACACAGCAGAACAAAGCAGAGACTTTTGCTCAGCACACCGTTTCTCCTCTCCCCTGTTCTCCCTGCACAATGTGACCCCTGATGAAGGGCAGGCTGAGGCCTGAGCTTTAGAACAGATTATTTTGTTCAGCCTTGGAATTGAAAGCAAACACTCCCAAGTCTCCTTTGATGCCAGCTGACCTGAATCAAAGCTTGCAGACCCCTGGCTGATAATGTTTACCAGATGCAGCAGTGAAGAAGGGTTTCCAATCTAGCTTCTCTGTTTCTAGGCATCCATACCAAAAATTAAGTGCATGGGTAGGAGTTTGGCATCTGACTGCTGTAAGGGAAGGCTTGTTGCAGAAGAGAAAAAGCAAAGAGAAAATTATCTTTCTGCATAGCCCAGTACATTCAGGTACTTGACTAATAGCTTCTAATAATCCAGGTAAGTGCAAAAGGCCCGTTAGAGGTTCTGCAGTGATGGGCGTTGCTGGCAGCTGGATCTGTACTAACATTTGGGGGAGCAGGGCGAGTCCTGTGTGGCAAACACACTGGCAGGAAGGCAGAACTGAGAGAAGGTAGGGAACAACAAAAGCAACATTATTTTTGCTGACAGAAGCAGAAGTAAACAGAAAGTGTCACCTGAGGGACTCTCAGTGGCAGATACAGGCACTAGCAGGGCCTGATGGTGCTGGGGACACAGATACCTCAGTCACCTGCCACAGGGACAGAGAGAGATGGTGACAGCTACCTGATCACTCTGTGTAGAAGAAAACAGTGATGCAGTGATTGCTTCATAGCCTGCAACCATTGTGTCAGAGAGTCCAGTCCTGCCGGCAGCTCAGTGATGACAAAGCAAAGGTGCTTTGGTACAGAGGGAGGAATGAGGTGGTCACACAAGAAACTCACAAATGCTCGACTTCCAGAGGCTCAATCTGTTATGGAAAAACTCCAGCTGAGCCTGTCGAGAATGGGAGAAGGAAAAGGAAAGGGGGAAAATGTAAGCATTCATATTTCAGAGGCCCAGCTGCTCAAAGCAAATCCAGACAAAAGGCACTGTTGTCCCACTGCTGGAAATAACAGCAAGATCAGGCTTTGGGGCAGCAGGAGAGAGTTAAGCATCGCATGACAGGACATGTCCACCCTTGTGACAGCTGTTGTGCTGTATATACAGCTTTGTATATGATACAGAAAAATATTAAACAAAGGAAGAATATCCAGGCCCCACAACTGCCCACGTGTCCCTGTATACCATGGGGTTGTGCCTGTGCTCCCAGGACATGACAGCTTGCCAGCCCTGCAGTCACATCAGTTCCCTGGGGCTCCAGGGAATGTGCCGGCCATCCTTGGGGATGGACTCTCCTTTCAGAAACTGCCTTAAAAAGCAGCAGCAGGATGGGGGCAGGGAAAGCAGCCAAACAATGTAAACCTTGTGCAAAAATCTATGAAACAAAGGCTGGTGAGCGTGGCCCACAAGGGAAAGCACAGCTTCTCTGGGGCTGGGGGCAGTGGCAGATGTGGCATGGCTGCAAGTCCTGGATATAGGGAGGGAGAACATGAAACAGGGCTAGATCTGAGTCCACAGGAATGCTCTCCCCTTCCTCCTCGTCCTCCTCAAAGAGTGTGTGTGTGTGCGCGCGCGCACCAATTGCTGATTAATTACCATCCCTGACAGACCATATTAGGGTAGCTTGACCTGGGTTAAGACCTCTCATCTATCTTTGCTTTTTGAAGAATTGGGGCTTAACCACCTCATGTGGGCAGTGAGCTTCACACTGCCTTCCTTCGCTCCAGGCTTTGCTGTCTGAAAAATCATTAGCTTGCTCTCAGCTCTGTGAGCCTCCCTAGGTGTGACAGCCAGAAGGCCAAAGAGCATGGCATGGGATGTGTACATCCCCTCCGGGGGCTGCAGCAGCTGCTGCACAGTATCTGGTCTCTCCATCACCTGCCAGACCTGCACCAGCTGTGTTACAGCTGCTGGGGTGCTCCCACACCCCTGTCCTTCATACATTATTGACACACAGGAGCCATAACCTCTTCTCCATTACTAGTCCCAGACAAGTCCTACAGCCTTCTCTCGAAGCTGTTTTTCCCTCTATTGTTCTGCAGTGTCTTTGCCTCAGCAAGACCCTGACATTTCATGATTCAAGCAAGAAATGACACATAATTAAAATACATGCATGACCAGTTTGTCATATGCTGTTAACCCATTCTTCGCAAGGAGTAAGTGGCAGCTCGTCTCAACAGGTCTCATCCCTTATATCCCAGGCACCTGCCTTCTTCAATCCTCATCTCATTTTAGAGCTGCTAAAACATCAGTGGGATGTCTGAGCCAAAACCTCACACAAGACTAAATTTTTATTCCTCAGCTCCTTTGATGCATCCTGCTGCAGCCACTCACATACAAGATGCGAGCCAAAGGATGGAGTAACATGGACCTTCTGCACGGTCTGATCCCCCATGGGCAGGTGAGAAAGAAGGTCAGGGCTCTCCCATGTCTGATCCTGAATCCTGGGATGAGGCCTGCCTGTGTTTTACTGTATTCTCATTCAGTATGTATGTGCTCACACTGGAAATTTCAGTCTCGAGCCCACTATTAGCCTGGCCTGATTCTGCTCCCCCACCCCCTCCCAGTCTGTCCAGTATGTTTGTTTCGGTGTTGGATTGGAGTCTGAAGTGATGTAATAGGTCTCCCAGACAGGAAACTCAGGCTCAGGGCTGGCAGAGGCTGTAGGTCTGGGCAGTGCAGGTGTGAGGGCTGCACCCCCTGGCCCTTTCTCCATGTCCCAGCAGCACGGTGCCTGCAGCCTTTCCTTCCCTCGTTCCTCCCAAAACACTTCAGGGATGCCACTCTGGCACAGAGCTGCCTCCTAACCACAGGGGTGCTTACGATGACGGGTATTTAAATATTATTTAGCCTGTGGTTTGCATGCTGTCTAGTCTTTGCTTGAAAGAGCAGTGTATAGGGAGAGAACCAACAAGTGATGCTTTTTTATAGTCCTGGAAGAGCTACAAACCCAACACCTCCAAAGTAACACAAGCTGCTGATGAAAGGAAGAGCCATGTGTTGGTACCACAGGTGAGCAGCCAGGCATCTGCTTTAACAAGGAGTGTTTAAAGGCCCCCAGTGAGCACACCCTTGCTCAAGTTCCTAGCAAACAGAAATTCAGTCTCAGGACAGGAGGATTTATTTTTTTTCCTTGAGATATTTTCCAGCCATATGGTGCCAGTCTCAAAAATTCATGTCTGAATCATTTATTTTTAATAGGTAGATATCTTCCTTCTGTCTCTCCTTTATTCAGGTTTCCTTAGTGGGACAAGAACCAAAAATTTTTTTTTCTTCTTTAGTAGAGGATGAGCCTCCCTGTCTTGCTCCCTTGGATTTGTGGAAGTTTTTCCTTGAGAAGTCTTGCCAGAAAGGGAAGGTAGCCATGCTTGTCCCATCCCATGGGGTGGGTCAAGGAAGTGCCACTCTCACCTCATATGCAACATAGGGCTGCTGACAAACGTCTCTGCTGAAGTGGGGCAGTCCCTCAGAAACTGCATTTATGTGCTAACATACTTTTGCTACAATATGTGTCCAGCTCCTCTTACAAAGTTCACCATAGTTTTCTTTCTGCTGCTGTATTGCAGCACTTTGGAAAACACACTTCAAAATCACTTCAGCAGCCCTGTTGTGCTCCAGGTTGTCTGCCATCATCTCTTGCAAGCCGGAAATGAAACCTTTTATCTCATGAAAGGCAACACACAGATGATGTGTGTTCCTGGATGGGTTTGGGTTTAAGTGTGTCTCCTGTTTGGGTGCTTTAAACTCACCAGCTACACAAGAAAACCAGCACTGCAACTGCCTTCCCCAGCCTCCTCTCACTGGGCTTCACCATCTTAGTGCGAAAATATCCTCCCAACAGTAGACTGAAAGTAATGGTGGGAAGGTGCTTCCATGTCCAACCTGATGCACTCACTGTGGGCTATGAAAGTGCCTGAATTACACCGTGCAGCTGGGTTGTTAACTGCAGTGATTAGATATGCACTAGCATGTGTAAGCAAGTGGCTGTATCCAACTTTGGGAGAGATTTTAAATAGGCAGCTCTGGCAGTCCTCTCAGTTTCTCTCAACATAAGAATTTTCTGCTTTACTGGTTTATTTTTGGATATGCAGGCTGCAGAAAAAGGAATTTTGTTAATAGAGACATGCAGTCTCGTTTGTGAAAAAAACTTCATAAGTGTGGGAGAACATTGTGCTGCTTTACTTAAATCTGCACATGTTTTGCTGACTTAGAAGTTGGTACTGCATTTCAAAGACTAACTCACTAAGCCTGATTGGTGTCCTTTATCTTTTGATGTTTAAGAAGTTTTCCTTTCCAAAGTCTTCTTTTCTTTCAAGGCACTTCAATGAGAAATCTTCTTTCGCCCACCTTCAGAACTGCACGTAGCACCCTTCAATTGTCCCTGATTTATCTTCTGTATTCTCTTGACTCAAGGCAGATCATAAATTTGCCCTAATTTATGATCTGGTGTCTTTTTTTTTTTTTAATTTCAATTCTGCATTTTCTGAGACATTTATTTCACCCTAATGAAAATAATATATCTACTAGGGTATGCTTGTCCAGTGTATTGTGGTGTCCTTCCATGGCAATAGGGATAATAAATGCATTAACTGGAAGCAGAATCAACTGATTCCTTGCTGATATTTCATCAAGCATCTGGACCATTTTATTTTTCCCTTGAACTACTACTACTTACATGTTCAAATGCAAAAAAGTGTATTTAAAAATAAAGTGAAGGGTCAAACTCTGACCTTGTCTTCTGTGGGAACTGCACTGACGTGGTGCTCAAGATCATGTTCTGATCAGAATTCCAGAGTAAGAAGAAGAATCTTTTTTATTTTCTTTTCCCATATTTTTTGGTGCAGCAATAGCTACAGGCTAAAAGACCCACTTATGTCTTGTTTGAAGGCTTTAAAACAAACCACAGTTTTCAGTGACAGTTCTGGGACTTGTATATCACTTCATTTTTCTACTTTTCTTCTAGCTTTTTGTCACCAAAGGTTTTTGCAGGAAAAGAGGATTATTATTATTATTAACTTTAAAGAGGTCATCTGCTCCTGCCTCATATCTCTCTCTCCTTAAACCATTATTTTCTGTTTGTGACATCAAATTGTTGCTGTGATAGCAACTCAAAAATAGAAGAACATGACATAATGCAGGGAAATAACAGTATATCTGGGGAACTTTTAAACGTGTCCTCATTTTCACTTTTTATTTTCCCAAACCCTGATTTTAATCTTTTTGCCTGAAACAATAATTTTGCAGACAATAAGCCTCCTACCTACCTACCTACCTACCTACAATGTCCCTTGCTAACATGAGTTTTCCTGTTTCAATATAAGATGTTCAACATAGGCTAGATATTTAAACTTCTAAATCAGGATTTATCACAAAAATGCAGCTAGATCCTCAGCCACAGATTCCCTGGCAAAATGCTCCATTGATTGTGACTTCTGCCAGGATGAGATAAAGATTAATTAATTCCGTGCTCCTGATGGTCCTTTGTAGGACCCAGGGCACATCCTGTCTTCCCATAATGCTCAGTTTATTGGAATAGGGGGAATAGGGAAGGCTTGGACAAGATGCTGTGCTTGGTGTTTCTCCTCCTTCTGGATGTCAGAGACTGGCTACAGCAGAAGGGGAGAAGGTGGGCAAGCAACCTCGTGAGTGGCTGGTCATCTTTCTGGTCCTCAGACTCAGAACTGAGATGATTGCCAGGTTAGGAAAAAGAATCAAATCAAGAACCAATGAGTTGCCTCCAAAGATATCATCTGGGCTTTTTCTGCTGACATGCTTCATACTCTGGCACTGTCCTAGGCCATTAGGACCCTTATTGCTACCTTTCTGTGGTCCTTTGGGGTGGCTTTTGCATACTTTATTTCTGCACCAAAGATCTTGATTTTCTCATACATTAATGAAGTGTTTTGTGGCAAAGCAAGGAAAGGGTGTTGGTCCTTCCTTTATATGGTTGCCTGTGACTGCCAAAGACTGGATTTAGTCACTCAACAGGCTTCTTCCAGTTGTATTACTGATACTTGTAGCTCAGGCTGAGCTTATAGGAGAATCTGGATTATTGCCCTGACTATGCTTTACTTGCATTCAAGCCTGTGTTGGGAGCAGGACTCTTGTAATGGGTTCTGAAAGCCGCAAGTGACCCAGAGGAAGGAGCTGAAGGGAGCAGTCTACTGCCTGAAGTCCACAGATCTCAAGGATTTGAAGCCTTTTGACTTTGCATCCCAAACTCTTCTTCTGAATTTGCTTTTTTAGAGAAAGACTTTCTTGTTCTCCATGCAGCAATGGAGTTTCTTTGCATAGCGCAGTCTTAAACTTGCCTGAGGCCTCTCGACACTTTAATCTTGAAACAGAAATTCAAGAATCAACAGGAAAGGCTTCTGGCAGCCACCACAATCCTGCAGATACAGTCCCTTCCTTATTTTGTCTATGAGTTTGCTGTCGAATTTGGCTGAATTGGCTGTGGGACTATTCCTTCACGCCTGCTTTTCTACTGGGGTTTTGGAGACCTCATCACAATTCTTCTTACGACCCCCTCAACGCTCCTGCTCCTCTGTTTGTCATGTCTCTTTCATCATCTTTCATCAGGCAGGATCATGCAGTCTCTCAGACACTGAACATGTAGAGGCACCCTCACCCCACAGACATTTAACAAATCTGCACGGCTGCATTACTATTCTGGCCAGGAGGCATGACCCTGGCATGGGAACTGGAGAGCAAACAGTCAGGCACATGAAGGGACTGAGGGAGAGTTACCAAAGCTGCTCTTCAGTGCTTCATCATGGATTCACATGGCCAAATGGGTCTGAATGCAGCATCAACCATGACAGAGCAGAGGTACCTCCTGCACTGCACCCTCAGTGCCTCTGAGCATCTCAGTGGCTTTTCCAAAAGGGAAAGCACAAGGGACTGTGGTGCAGTCTTCTCAAGGTAGCCCCATGAAGGGTCTAGGGGAGATGGGAAGATCCATACTAGTCCCATGGTAATGAGCCCTGCATGGCTTCTGGAATGACTTATAAGGAAGGAAGCCACCTCTATCTACAAAACAAGAGAAGAAAATACGAGTCAAAATGTTGCCACAGCGATTTTACAGGCCTGCCTTAGAGATATCTTGATAGAAAAAGCAAGAACTAAAAACACACGGTATAATGGGAAATAGAAGGTTTAGAAAACATCAGTTGTGCTGCAGAGATAAAGAATGCCAGTGAATGTGTTTTAAAAATGGGAGCTTTATCCTCATCTTTTTTATTCCTTAGAAAAGCTGGTTGCATTTTCTTTCATATGAAAAATCATAAAATCATAGAATGGTTCAGGTTGGAACGGACATTAAAGATGATCTCATTCCAACCCCCCCACCATGGGCACGGACACCTTCCTCTAGAACAGGTTGCTCAGAGGCCCATCTAACCCAGCCTTGAACACTTCCAGGAACGGGGCATCCATAGTTTCTCTGGGCAAGCTGTTCCTGTGTCTCACCACCCTCACAGTAAAGAACTTCTTCCTAATATCTAATCTAAACCTGCTGTCTTTCAGTTTGAAGCCATTCCCCCTTGTCCTATCACTACATTCTCTTATAACAAGTCCCTCTTCACCTTTCCTGTAGGCTGCCTTTAGGTACTAGAAGACTGTTATAAAGTCTCCCTGGAGGCTTCTCTTCTCAAGGCTGAACAACCCCAATCTCTCTCATCCTGTCATCTTAGGAGAGATGTTCCAGCCCTGTAATCATCTTTGTGGCCCTTCTCTGGACTCATGTCAACAGGTCCACGCCCTTCTTATGTTAGGTCCCCAGTGGTGGACGCAGCACTCCAGATGGGGTCCCACCAGAGGGGAGTAAAAGGCCAGAATCCCCCCCCTTGCCCTGCTGGCCATGCTGGTTTGCGTGTAGCCCAGGACACAGTCGGCTTCCTGGGCTGCAAGTGCACATTGCTCATGTCCAGCTTTTCATCCACCAGTACCTCTAAATCCTTCTCCTCAGGGCTGCTCTCAATCCATTCTCTGCCCAGGCTGTATTTGTGCTTGGCTTGCCCCAGTCTAGGTGCCAGACCTTGGCACTTGACCTTGTTGAACTTCCTGAGGTTTGCATGTCTCATCTCTCAAGCCTGTCCAGGTCCCTCTGGATGCCATCCCTTCCCTGCAGCGTGTTGACCACACCACAGAGCCTGGTGTCACCAGAGAACTTGCTGAGGGCGCACTTGATCCTGCTGTCCTTGCCATTGACAAAGGTGTTAAACAGCACTGGTCCCAATATCGACTCCTGAGGAGCACTGCTAGTTACTGTTCTCATCTTGGGCATAGAGCCATTGACCACAACTCTTGCAGTATGACCATCCACCCAATTTCTTATCCACCCAGTCGTCTATCCCTCAAATCCACATCTCTCCAGTTTAGAGACAAGGATGTCATGTGGGACAGTGTTAAATATTTTTCACAAGTCCAGGTAAATGATATCAGTTGTTTTTGCCTTGTACCCCAATGCTGTAATCCCATCATAGCAGGCCACAGTATTTGTTATGTTTGATTTGCCAGTAGTGAAGCCATGTTGGCTGTCACCAACTACTTCCCTATTTTACATGTGCCTTAGTATAGTTTCCAGGAGGCTCTGCTCCATGATCTTGCTGGAAACCATGATGAGACTGACTGGTCTGTATCTCCGCAGGTCTCTCACATTTCCATTTTTAAAATTGGAAGTTACGTTTACTGTTTTCCAGTCAGTGGGGACTTCCCTAGACTGCCATGACTTCTCAAATATGATGGATAGTGGCTTAGCCACTTCCCTGGAGAGTTCTCTCAGGACTCAAGGATTATCTCATCAGGTCCCATGGACTCGTGCACCTTCAGGTGAGTAACAATGAGCAGTTCTTCATTCTCCCAGTCCCTGCCTTTGCCTTCTGCAACTTGAGTGGTGTGACTGGAACACTTTCCAGTGAAGACTGAGACAAAAACACTGTGGAGTACTTCAGTCTTCTTCTCCATGCCCCAGGTATGTATGTATATTAACCAAGTATCCCATATCCTTCCTGAGAGGGCCTATATTTCCCCAAGTTTTTTTTTTCACTGATGTGCCTATGGAAACTTTGCTTGTTACCCTTGATGTTCCTGGCCAGGTTTAATTCTGTCAGGGCTCTAACATTCCTAACTTGATCTCTGACTGCTTCAACAATTTCTCTATATTCTTCACAGGCTACCTGTTCTTGTTTCCACCCACTGTAGGCTTCCTTTTTGTGTTTGAGTTTGTCCAGGACCTTGTTCATCCACACGGGTTTCTCTCTGGTGTTTCTGCCTGACTTCCCCCTTGTTGGAATGCACTGCTCCTGAGCTTGAAGGAGGTGATTCTTGAATATCAACCAGCCTTCTTGGGCTCCTCTTCCCTACAGTGCCTTATCGCATGGTACTTTATCAAGCAGATCCCCAAAGTGCCAAAGTCTTCGCTCCTGAAGTCCAGGACAGCAGGAGTGTTACGTGCCCTCTTGTAGGGGTTTGAGTTCTTC